>PVJO010005493.1:0-97921 GCA_004026905.1 Hystrix cristata
AAAAAAAATAAAGAAGTAAAAATATCCTAAATTTATCTGTTTTAAATTCTCATACTGCAAATATTGGTAGATATTACTGATGTAAAAGAGAATTTGGAATGTTGGTAGCTTTTAAATATGTTGTCAGAAGTTCCAAAACTTTGAAAACTTCTGCCCAATTAATTGCCAATACACGAGCTTATCATTGTCTGTGAATATTTAAAAATTCAAAGTGAGCAGGCTACTGTAGAATATACTGCTATATCTGCTCTTAGCCCATTTAATGAAAATATAGTAACAGCTTTAATATACAAATTGCTCTCCTAATTATCGGTACTGAAATTATTGCATGACCTCATGTCTATCTGAGACGGAAATACTGTGTTGGAACCATTATATTCTTCTAACCACAAAGAGGGTCTTATTTTCTCCTGATACTATTCTGACGTACAACAGTGTTTGATAAACACTACTCTTTGCATTTTAGGTTAATTACTATGCCTTAACTAATCTCTATCTGGCATTGCAATGATGAATCAATGTGACTCCCTTTCTACCTGTCCTGGTCCTGTACCATGTATATTGATTTAAGAAATTTTAAGCTTATTATAAAAGAAATAGAAAAAAAAAATACATGTTAGCCTTTTAGGACATATATTAAAACGAAAACTTTTGACCTATAAAAGTTTATCTTTGTTAAAATAACAACATAGTCTTGAAACGCAAAGGGGGAAAGGATATAATTTAGCAAGACACAGTTTACATCTCATGAAGAAATGCAGAGATGATAATAGAAGACATGTGACTTAGCTCCAGGAAGACATTACTGATAGCTAATCTGGTTTGAAAAATGGGTAAGAAGATAATGAAACTGTAAGAAGGGCCGAGATTTACGGGGGCCACATACAAAGATGCAAATCCACTACAGTAAGCTTTGCTAGCATAGACCACAGCACCCCAAAGGGCTGCAGAGGATCCACAATAAGGCTGGAAATACACTCATTTACACAAAAGCATGCACCTCCCACCTGCTGATCTCAAGAAGTATGTAGGTTATGCTTCTTTCTGTTGCTTGGCAAGGGCCTTGGTCAACAATTTTCTGTAGATTGCATATGAATCATAACAACTGATTCTCACCTATGGTCCATAATTTTTCAGAACTCCATTCAAAATTGCCAATGTTGACACTTGAATATGTACTTGCAGAACTCATGTAAGCCTTCTGCATAACACCAGAGATTAATGAAGTTAAATTGTTACATACAGGGAAGACCTTCATGACTAAACTGTGGAGTCTGGTCCCAGACCTGTTATACATAAAAATTTGCATCTGTACCACAGACTCTTTACAGATTCCAGTGCAAGTCCTAGTCATTAAAATCCAAGGACATGGCCTTTCAGGAAAACACATTCTAACTTTAATAAGCACATATACACACACCTGAAAGCGAAGAGGCGGAGGGAGTCCTTCAGGAAAAACACAAGCAAGGAGAAGGGGAAGGACTTAGCAAACAATTTTAAAATCTTCTTTCTTGGACTTTGAATTTGAAATACATGGAGCCTCTTTTTAGATACAGAATACAAATTCCCAAAGCAGTATCTCAGGCTGTGTTCTAGAGAATATTTGAAAAGTCTAGAATTTGTAGGAAAATTTAGGATTCAGTATCTAGGCAAGAAAAAATGTTTATCTGTGAGAACGTAGACACTAAGTCACTTTTCAGATGTCTTAGGAAGTCAGAGGAGCATATCACACTGAGTCTTGCCATTATTTAAACTAGAACACTTGCATCACTCTCAAATCAGATGCAGCTATAACTCACAACAACACAATGATGTACAACTGATCAGATAAAGCTCTGACTGGGCCAGTGGCACAGTTGTTTGTCAAGAAAACATAAATTCTTGGGCTCAACTCTGACCTACTTACTGAATCTGACACTCTGAGGAAGGAACTCATAAATCTGCCTTAATATGTCTTTCAGGTAATTCTGATGCATGATCACTTTGAAAACAACTGTTCTGGGTAAGACATAGTGTCCTCTAGTGCTCACATGTGCAAATAACAGCTAGGATAAAACATGTCTCTTCCACGTAAGTAATGTTTTACTGAGGTAGGATGAAACTGTGCTAATCATTTGCAAATTAAAGTGATAGAATTTTACTCCCAATAATATGTATCACAACGGATTCATACATATCAGAAGAAAGTTAAATGCAGCCCAAATAGTGTATTTGTTATTTATTCTTGAGTTTCAGATTGAACACTTGTCATCTATAGAAATATAATAAGAACAATGGTTATCATTCCTATAGTTTAGAAGTTTTATTTGAAACATCAAGACAAAATTTAGAGGTCCGAGCATAGCTATTTGCCAAAGTCCAAGTTTAGAGAGGGGGCAGTATATAAATGACTTAGAAAATAGTCTGCGACTTGGAAAATAAATGTTTGAGCAGTGACAAGAATACAAATACACAGAATAGAAGACAGTTAAACTATCGAAGAGGCCTTTGATAATGGACACAAAGCCCTAGCTGAGGCTGGGGAAAAGATAAATCCAAGGTAGGGCAGGAGTTAAGCTGAAATAGAAGGCAAACCTCGCCCTCTAGGTTAACCTAGAGATGGTTCACGTCAAGCACAGAATGAGAGAAACTGCAGCTCGACATGTTAGGCAGAGAGAGGCAGAAGTGTGCCACGGGGAACTCAGAGCTTGCTTGACACATTTAGAAACTGCGGTTTCCTCATCCTCTCTTTGTCATTGTGACAAAACTAAGAATATGTGCGGCCTACAGAGTTCTCCAAGTTGGAATAACAGATGAGGAAAATGTAGCAATTTTGTGATTTTGAGACTGTGAGAAACTACCAAATCACAATCAGTGAGTGCCAGCCTAAGGTTCTAAAACCGGAGAGGATCATGAACCCATTGGCAGACCTCAATTCAAGAACAACTCCCCGTGTAAAGGCCATTGAGGACAAGAAGATGCACAGGTAATGTCTCCCAAGAAGATTAGAAGCTTTTCCTTGAACCAATGTGTGTTAGTCAACTTCCATCACTGTGACAAATCACCTGAGATTTGAAACGAGGAAACATTTAAAATGATTTAAACATTTAAAATGATTTAAAACGAGGAAACATTTATTTTGGCTCGCAGTTTTAGAGATGTTAGTCCATGGCCACCTGGCCCAGTTGCTTTTAGGGCTGCGGCAAGGCAGTACTTGGTGGCAGATGAACATGGTGGAGGAAAGCTTCTTATCAGCAGGGAGGAAGAGCTTGATTTTGTAACACAGTCCTTCCCTCAAAACCTATTAAACTATGAAACCATAAATGGAGCCATCCATTGACAAGGTCGGAGCCCTTGTGACCTGGTCAAATCCCAAAGACCTTACCTTGGAACACTGTTCTATTGAGGACCAAGCTTTCAACATATGAGACTGTGGTGGGTATTTAAGAGCCAAACCATAAGACAAGGCCCAAAACTCTGAACAATCCTATCAGGAAGACTCTGAAGCAGAAAATGATGCTGATAATATGTCTTAACTTTGTTTTTACAGAATACTTAAATGGGAATAACTATATCATACCAGAGGAGGTCAAATTATATTTAATAAACAAATTTAAACTCACTCGTCTGTTCCACCACCAACAAGAATGTGTGCTCCGAAGGACAATGAGGACGGTTATAGACAATAATTTTGTCAGAGGCAAAATATAAAACCCAAAAGGAATCCAGTCCAGGGACCTGTCTTTTCCAATAATATTCTCATGTCTTCTAAGTATAGAGCTTCTTTCAAGTGAGGCACTTCAGTAACAGCTCAGATGAGTAGATCAATTTTCTTTCCAAGGCAATTTTATATTTGCACCTAAGTAAATGTACTTTTTATCAGAAACAATGGTTATGGGCAATCCGTGCACTGCATAAAAGCAGCAATAAGCTGTATTTGTTGAAATAGAAATTTTATTATCATACCAGAATCTCTTCAAATAAATTTGAAAATAAACTATGACAATTAGGATGTTTCTCAGTATTTTTTTTTTTTTTTTGTGGTGCCAGGGGGTCAAACTCAGGCCCTTGTGCTCACAAGGCAAGCACTCTAATCACTGAGCTAAATCCCCAGCCCCTAAAATTTTTTTAAAGAATAGGTCTTGTTTATCAAAGCTAAGCTGAGTAATGTGGCATGTGTGGTTTGCAAAGAATGGTACTTATTCTGGGCCATCAGAAACAACACATAGCCATGGTTTGAGTGCAAGCAATCGAAGATAGCTGTATAAAATGATGCCAAATGTGATAATAAATGCCTTCTATAAAAACAAGACTTACTCATAAACGGCATTCTTTGTGGACAGATAACTCAAACTGACAGCTCGTGAATTCCAGAATTCTTCAGGCAGTTTTTCTACTGCCTTTCTCTCTGGACCAAGTTTATAATGTTAACTGATTATCACAAAAAGATGATTAAGGATGCATTTTAAAAACAGAGTTTGGAAAACTTTGGATTCAATATGGCATTAAACAAGGAAAATGTTCTATTACTTTTCTAGATCTAGACACAAGACATTTACATATTAAAAGATTCTAGCAAAACATGCATGGTTACAAAATGAAGTTTGCAGCCTTATCCTTAGATAAAAGTTCCTAAACAGCACACATTTGAAAAACACACCCATAAATCTACTTAAAGGGCTTCTTTATTCGGGGCTATGAGCATAGCACTGTCTTTGTCAATTTGTCTGTCGTCTTTTCTGGTAGGTGACATTGTTCCAGAGTAGTAATCAATTGATGCCTCCGTGCCATCTGGCATTCTGTTGTTAAGCACAGCTGAGACACTGAAAGGTGATGTGTGCGTGGAAGGAAGCAGGGTTTCTGCTCATCACTGTAACAGTCCAGACAGCACAGTCAATAAATCCTTCCTGTACCAGCATGTTACCATGATCTTCTGTATCCCAACAGGTGATGAAATGCTTTGGCGACTCATTTAAGAAAATATAGTGAGAAGTAATTATTCCATTGAATTTTTTTAAAATCTTACCTTCCTTACAGAATAGTCTCTTTTTCTTCCACATTTTTTATTGCTACATACTGACTATAGAAATTAATGTGTTTCATTTTGGCAGATTTAGACTTGCACATAATATAATTTAGTCACTTCCTCCTCATCATCCTTTGCCCCACTTTCCCCTTTAGTCTCATGTATTCGGGGGAGGAGTTCAATGTTGATAGTGTATTTGATTGTATTCATAACCCCTGGGAAGAATATCATTTTTTTTTAGGATTGACTATAAACAATTCACAAACAGCTATATCATTGCATTAAAAATGTTACTGAAGATTTTGAGTTCTTATTTGTTCTTTATCACTTAGAAATATGTTGCAGTATTTCACATTGACTCATTTTCGCCTATCAGTAGGGGTCAATGTAACTTGTCACAAATTGCTTAATGTAAAACCCCTTGTTATTAATACTTATTTATTCAAAGAAAAAGGACATACAACAGGAGTCTCCTAGACAAATACAGTCCATACTCCGTTTTAGAAATTGACTTCCATTATATGCAAAATTCAAGTAAAAACGGAAGATCTGATTATTAATGGTTTACTTTCAAAACATAAATAATAGCTCTTAAACTTGTGCATGGTACAATCTTACACACACCTCCACAAAGCAAGAATGAGAAGGTGTAGGTTATAGATGCAGCTACTAAAGCACTAGTGCATCAATACATTCCATGAAATGTCTCTCTGCCACCGCATTTCATGACCAGCACAATCAGCATAACCCACCTTGGGGTTGTAGCTGACTAGCTGAAGAATATCTTCCTGAATTTGATGTTCCAAATATTCTATTGCTTTCCTTAGCTGAAAGAAACATGTCTAACCTTCAAATAAACTGCTTCTGTGAGTGTATCCGGTTAGAATACAACTGGTTCAGAGAAAAACCTTGGGGAAGGGTACTGACAAATCCCGATAGTAAATTACCACCTATAATTAGATGGGCAGCTTTACAAAATAGTACCAGTGATAAGAAGCATTAAAAAATGGCGCACTTTCTCTTCATAATAAGGAAATTCTTAGACAAAGAAGCATGCTGTACATTTAAGGCATTTGAAAGCAACAAAGTACCTATGTGCTTTATACGCTGCTTAGGGTAGTCAAGTAACTACCAAATTTTTCTTGCATGTAACTTCTGTATACTGGGATATTTGCAAAGTGCTATTAATACAAAGATAAATAATTTAAGCCCCTTCTATAAACTCAAATATAAGACTGACACAGAACACTAACCCTTAAGATGTGACATGTACTCAAAAATTTCTCTTTTTTTCCTCAAACAACCAACTCCATTTGCGTATTTAGGCGACATGAACACTGAATATGCTTTTCACTTAAAATGTTTATTTTCATACATAATCAGAATAAAAGAAAAAATAGAGAGAAGACTATAGATTCATGTACTGTATTTTCATATCCTTGCTTCAGAAGTAATGTACCCTTTTTCACCATCGTTATAATTGACCTCAAATAGTCTCAGGTTTACTCCTACATTTGAGATTGGTGCTGTTGAAAACCCTTCATTTATATAATGTTAAAACTGAAATAAAAGACTTTCTCACTGATTCGTTTAGCCCTAAGACCAAGAGAGAGAAAAAGACTCCTAATCATTACAGGCACAGTTGATGCTTTGAGAACCAGAAATGATTAACAATGGAAACCAAATATTTTTCTGGTCATTGTATTTATAAACTATTACAAATTAGTGAGAAGTTAACTTAATATGCATAAGATGTATAGGCTACAGGAGCCATATTTAAAATATATCACTGTGTTTCACATTAACTTTTACCAAGGTACATAAGTAAATGAGTCATTCTATTTATGTAGAGGTCTTATATTGCACAACAGCCAATTGTTCTGTAAATAATTGAATTTATTAATGAAATTTAAAAAATATTCTTCAGTGTAGCAGACATCGTGTCCTATTCTATATAAACCTGGCATTTTCGTTTCTAAGAGAATTCTAATTTTTTTCCCAGCTATGATATGGAAGAATAGAAACTCTTCATTTCTTAGTCTCCTTCCAGGGCCATATATCTCTACTTTCCTTATTTTGTAAGAGGAAAAAACCCTATTTTCGTTTAAACTAGTATAGGCTAGGCTTGAACTCATAGCAGTCGCCCTGTCTTAGCCTCCTGAGTGCTGAAATTATAGGCCTGCACTACCACAACTAATTTTATACTCAGTCTTGATAAATGCAGGCTTTTTTTTAAACATGGAAAGTGATTTGAAATTTCACTTGAAAAATAAAAATAAAGCCCATATTCTTTTGGCATTTATCACATTATGATGAAAATGTTCAAAATCTTTTCTTATTTTGATATCATTGGTGCATAATCGATGTCTATAAGTCCCCTGTACTGTAGTTTGGATCTTAAAAGTCCCCCAAAAGCCCAAGATCAAGATCATCAGAATGTAGTACTATTGTGAGGTGCTGCAAATTTAGGATATGGAGAGTCCTGGAAGGAAGAGCGACACCTGAAGCAAGGCTTTCAGTGAGTCCTAGGTCAGGGCCCCTTCCTTTCTTTGCTTCCAGAATGGAAGAAGGTGATCAGCTTTCTTCTATGAGGTGCACCTGCTGTCATGCAGTGCCTTGCCAAGGACCCAAAAGCAACAGGGCTAAAAGACCATGGGCTGAAATCTTTGAAAACAGGAGCGCTTGTTAGTTGTCTGTTCAGATTTTCCATTTTGTGTGTTGTTGCAAAACACAAAACAAAACAAAACAAAACAGTTTTTCATTTCGCTGATCCTGTCTACTGGTTTTGGACTGCATTTCTTTTTCTTCTGTTCTGCTCTTTCGTATTTCTTTCCTTCTACTAATTATGGGTCTAGTTTGTTATGTGCCTAACTTCTTGAGATATATTAATATGTTTATGTTTTGAAAATTGTTTGATTTTCAGTGTAGGTATTAATTGCTCTAAACACTCTGTTCAGTTCTTTTTGCTTTTAGTTGCCTTTGCTGCATCCTGCAGATTTTTAATTGTCGGCGATGCAGGCAAAAACATGAGTCTGTCCCGCTGGGAACAAGTCTCTGGAATAGTTTACAGGTAGCTTTGAAATCTCCATCCTTACAGAGTAATTATTTTGTTATTTATTTCTAATTAAATTGAAATTCCATCAGAGAACATGGCCTGTCCTAGCAATTATATGCATAGGATGTGTCTTGTGTTGTGATTAGTAGGATCACAGTTGTACATGATGTCGCTCTGCTTCTCTAACTCGGGAACTCAGAGTTTATGTATTTATATTATATCAACTTGTTTACTATGGAGTTTCAAATAGTCTAGATTCCTTTCTTATTTTCTTATGGGGTGATTTCTCAGATACCCAATAGAGGTATTTGTCCAAATAGCCCATGTAGTACCAATGTATGCTCCTTATTTTCATATGTGTGCATCGGGCTATAGATTCTAAATGGTCGTATTTTTAGGAAAATTCAATTTATGGCTGTTCAACTGTAGTATTATTTATCCCATTTAATTCAAGAAGAACAAGTCAACATCTCCTCTTTATATATTTCGACTGTATTTGGATCTAGTTTTGTTCAGTATATTTGAAGTTTTGGTTGTTGTTGTTTTCAGTACAGGGAATTGAGCTACATACCCAGGTCTTTTTATTTTTAATTTTAAGACAGGGTCTAAGTTATTATACTGCCCAAGATAGCTCAAATTTGCAATCCTTGTGCCTCGGCCTGCTGCAGTGCTAAGATTACAGATGTATGCCATTGTATCAGGCTGTAGTGTTTGTTTGTTTTTTTTTTTTTTTTTGAACTACATTTTCCTTGATCTTTCTTTTCAAATTTTTCCATTTGATTTATTGAATTTTGTGTTTTTTATTTTGCTGCCTATATATTTATTTGTAATTTTCCATTTTGTTCTTCTAAAACTGATAAAGTCTAAGATTAATTAATATCTTTATATTTTTCTAGAGCACTAGAGAGATTTTTAAAATTACTTTAATTATGACTAACCTCCAGATTCCACTTATGGCTATCTAGCAGTTAAATTCTGTATTATTTTAATCTTGTGACATTAGCTCATTATGTTTTATAGTCTGTTATTATTATACATGCCAGTTGCATTGTGTTTCATAATTTTCTTTAGTCGCTCACTTAAACTTTTTATATCTTAACTATTTTTTTCAACTTAGCATACTTTTTCAATTTAGCATACTATTTTCAGCATCTATAATTAATAACTCTTTCAACTTCAGTCTGTAAGATGTAGAATAGTTTCTGCCTTAGAGGAGCTCTAGATCACTTTATGGTACTAAAGTTACATGAACTTTCTCTTCAAAACAAGAAAATGAAAGTGTAAGAGCAAAAATAATTTTACTTTAGTAAAGCAATCAACTTTAACTTTTAAACCAGTGACAGTTTAGAATACGGCTCAGCAGAAAACAATAAAACAAGAGACAGATTTACGTTTTTCTAAAAAAGACATACAAATGGTCACCAGTTGTATAACAAGCTGAACAATAACACTGATTATCAAGGAAATGCACATCAAAATCACAATGTATTATGATCTCTCATGCTTTTCTCTGTTAAGATGGCACATATTTATGGCTTGTATCTATGTGTCCCACCAAAGCCTCATACACTCATAAGTGAGGCTTTTGAGTTAGGGTATTGCTGGGTTAGGAGTGTGATAACTGGAGCAGCACATTGATCAGATTAGCATGCTTCTTGTTGTGGGTGACTGGATTAACTGAAGATAGAAACCCCACCCTGAGTGTGGGCAGCACTAACTAATAGGTTTGTATCTTGTATGAAATATAAAGGGGGATTTGCTGCTGCTGCTGCCTCCTGCCTGCCATGCTATCGTCTGTTTCTTCTCTGACAGCCCCTCAACCTTGCTTCTCTGCCTTGGAGCCAGCAACTATGGACTGAAGGCTCTACAAACTGAGCTGAAATAAACATTTTCTCCTTTAACTTGTGGGTGTCAGGTATTTTTTTCAGCAATGAGAAAGTAACTCAGATACATATATCTAAAGTACGTATATCTAAGAGATATATATATATATATATAATTGTGGAACAACAAATATTACAGTTTCCTTTCCATAATATCTCAGCCTATTTGTGCATCTATAACAGAATACCAAAGAATGGGTATTTTGTAAATAACAGACCTTTAGTTTTCACTGTTCTGGGGGCTAATTACAGTACGAGGTCACTGATCTCTAGCAAAGGCTGCTCTCTGCTTCCAAGATCGCACTTTGCACTTTGCTTATTCCAGAGAGGCAGAAAGCTGTGTTTTCACATGGGAGTATGAGGAAGGGCAATAAAAGACAAAATCCATCTGTTAAGCCTATTTATAAATATATTAATCCATTAATGAAGGCAAAATCCTAATGAACTGAACATCTTCAACCACTGTGGCTTTTGTGTTTCAGTTTCTAACATTTGACTGTTGGGGTACACATTCAGACCATAGCATAGGAAGCAAAAAATTGAATGGTGGATAGTTGGGGCTGCAGGAAGGAGAATGGAACATATATATTCTCTTGTGCAAGATGAATAAAATTTAGAGATCTGCTGTACAAAATAGTACCCATACTTTACAGTAGAGCATTGTGCACCTTACAGTATATTTAAAGGATGGATCTCATTGTAAGTGTTCTTGAGCAAAGGACCAACAAACAAAAAGAACACCAGTAAATTTTGAATAGGATGAATCTATTTGGTACTTTGGCTATGGTGATACCATGACAGATACGTGCATATATCCTAACTCACTAATTAAATGCATGCATTAAGTGTTTTTCCAATGTTTTGGATATCCATTATACTAAAAAATTTAAAAAGTAAAAATATAAAGTGAACATGTGATCTACATTATTGAGTTCAAATCCCTTCTGTTCTTCTTACTAAATGGCCTTGAATAAACTTTATTCTGCCCCAGTATCCCAATCTATAAAATAAATATAATAATGAAAAAAAGAATCGATGACTTAGACACTTTGCGTTTTTGCATTTATATTATACAACTATCCTTTTCATTTCGTGCTATTTTCTGTTTGTTCATTGAATTTGACTATGATCTTTTCCAAAAATTAACTGTTGGATTTCTCTTTCGTATTTTCCTACCTCTTGATATCAAATTTTCTTAAGTTTATTGTTATGTGTCAAAAATACAAACCTGTCTGGTTGTAAAATGTGTTTTAGAAAATTATAAAATGTTTCACAATTTAAGAGTAGTAGGTAATAAATGGTTCATGCAATCTCATGCATAACAGAAACTAAATTCACAATAAATATATATTTATAATATATAAGTAAATGATGATTGCTATAATTATTATTCTCCCATCTGGATTGAAACATTTTGTTCTCCAAAATTACAAATGTTCTACAGCAACTTTGAGTGCTACCATGGCTAATTTTTTTTTCAATCTTCCTGAGTAGTTGATTCCAAGCTTGAAAAATAGTTATTTGGACTAAATACATTTTTAATTAATATCATTCCAAAATCTAATTTTTAAAGAAAACTTTGAGTGGGTATAGAAACTAGACCATATGGTCAATAGTTTGAATATGATTAGTTTGTCTTTTTTCAAAGCCCACTGTCAGTCTAATTACTTTTTGTTTATACATAATTTCATTTGTACTTTTCATTCCAGACTTAAAATTGTTTTCTTTTCCATATAAAAATTAACCCATTTTCTCCAGTTCTGGAAAATTCACCATTCTTTTGTTTGCCGTTTCCTTTCAAAATTCCTCCTGTATTTACAGCATGAATTTGATTTATGGCTTCAATGCGTTTAATCATTTTTAAATACTATACTTTTTGCCTCTGTTTAATATGTTTACATGTAACTTTCACTTATTTAAATTAGAAAATTAGAGTCTTGCAGTTCCGTATTTCTCTCTTTATGTTCACTCTTCTATTGTCCTTTCCAACTAGTGCTTTATTTTATTAATTCTATTTTTTTTTTTTATTGACACTGACTTGAGTCTTTTAAACATGTCACATTTTCCCCAATTTTTTTCTTTGGAAACTAATCTCATTCTGCTGTTTGTGCTGATTCTCCATCACAGTATTTTCTCAACCAGTGTAGTCTTTCATCTTAGCAGTCCTTTTGTTTCTGCTGTTGGTAATTTTCTTTGTGAATTATTTATTTGTGCACTGGATTAAAAGACTATTCTATCAGAGAAAATTTTTATTTTTAAATTTGTTCCTCTTGGGTATGTCCAGGATTTTGTTGGTTAGAGACTAAAAGATTCCCCCATCACATAAGAAAAATAAATTCAAATTTTATGTGTTAGTAGCACACCTTGTCTTGTTTCTTTTTGTGGTAAATATATCATTCCTCCTGTCAAGGTTAGAGACTAAGTTGATAATTTTAAAAATAAGTGCATATAGTTTATTCTGGGAATTTTCTACTGAAGGCATATTAATTTCAATTGCCAACTTTAAGTCTTATTTTTAGCTTCTGATCTCAGGTTAATCAAAGATAAATTTTCTTCTAAAATGCAGGTGTTAAAATGTCCCCTCACTGTAATAATGTCAAGCAAATAAATTAAAATCTTACTATTTGTTTAAACTATTGCAGAAACAATTTAAATATCTAGCCTAATATGGTAATACAAGAATAACAGGGTGGATGCAGATCAAAAGACTAGATTTTAAATCCTAGTTTTACCATCACTAAACAAGTCATAACAAATGGCGAACAGCACAAAAGTATTTGTAACAAAGTAGTAACAAAGCAGGCCCTAAATATTTTCTTCTAAAATTCTGTAAAATATTACATAATATTAAGTAAATTTTTCCTTGCATTACTTTATGTGATTTTTTTTTTTCCAACATGAAATGAAACAGCTAGGCCTGATGGCGCACACCTGTAACTCCAGCACTTGGGAGGCTGACACAGGAGGAATTCCTCAAGTTTAAGGGCAGCCTGGGTTGCATAGTGAGTTCAAAGCCAGCCTGAACTACACAGTGAGACCCTGCCTCAACAACAACAACAACAAAAATGAAATCAAATAAGACAGAAATGGATATTATCTTTTGGAAAGTTGTAGTACCCTGAGTTCTCCAGAAAAACAGAACCAAGGGACCAGAGAAATGTAAGAAGAAATTTATTATGGAAATTGGCCCAGCTGGTTATAGAGAAGTCCTATACTAGTGATGACAAATCTTTCAGAGACCAAGTGCCCAAACTGCAACTCAAAACCCACTTATTTACTGCAAAGTGCCAACACTGCCCCTATGTGTTCTGTGATCAGATGCTCGGTTGCTTGAGCAATGCTGGGGCACTTTGGCTTGCATGCAGAGAGGACTCTGCATGTCCACTGCGACACACATGCCTAGGTTCACCATCACTATTCTATACTCTGCCATTTGCAAGTCGGAGAGGTAGGAAAGGGAGTGGTATAATTTATATCAGCCTAAGGTCCAGGAAGGCTGAACAGGTGCAATTGCCAGTCCAGTCTTAAAGGTTTAAAAGCTGGATGGGAGATGGTGTAAGTACCAGAGTCAAGAATCAGGGGCTTTAATGTTCAAGGACAGAAGACCAACATCCCAACTCAAGAAGAGAGAGTGAATTTGTTCTTTCTTTGGCTTTTGTGCTGTTTCAGCAGGGCCTCTGAAAACTGGATGCTGCCTTCCTGCCAATGTTAGTGAGGACAGGTCTTCTTCGCTTCACCTAATAGGACTCTAATACTAATCTCTGCTGGAAGCAGCCTCACAGATGCTCTTGACAAAATCCTCTCAACTGTTAAGGCTTCCTCTGGCACAATAAAGTTAGCACAAAACCTCTTCATGTATTTTCTTTTTATCGATCTAGATTTATGAATACTAATATAGCTATAATTTTAACAATTTATGTATAAAATACATTAAATACTATGTATGTATTAAATATGTCTATTTGTAGAAAAATTCTAAGGCCTACAAATAGGTTGACACTTCAAGTCATATTTCGTGGGATTTGTAACACTAAATTATATGTTTCATTTCATATTTATCATTTAAATACATTCAAATATCTGACATCTAAATAATGTGGATACCCAAAGTGGCTAACTTTCATCTGATGTATTTAAGGAAGGACTCAAAGAAAAAACCATTACTTGGAGGAGCAAGTTATTGTACTCTTTCCTCATGGTCAGCAAAATAAGTTTTTATGTAATTATAACTTTGAGAATCTACTTTGCATGGTAAGATCATGCTGCGAATGAAATCACCAAATGTGAACAGACTGAAAAAACAATGTTAAGATACAGATTGTACTAAAACAGAGCAAGATTAATTATTATTTGCCTGCTTATACTTAGTAACTGCAGTAAACCACTAGCAACCCAGTTCTCAGACAAATGTCAGACTATTTGGCATGACTTTAACCAATTTCCAGAACTAGTGTGACTCTCAGCAGTTCACATTTTCTGCATTGTGACTTCTGACTCTTACTCTCTATTCCCTGAGGAAACAAGATTTAAATTTTAGCATTTGCAAGTCACTCTGAGGTAATAGAAGTTCAAAGAAGCAACAAAGTGACACATATCTGGAAATAACTGCAAAGAGGATAAAGAGAAACAGGACATATAAGATAAAAAAACTGTCACAGGGGAAAAAAAAAAATCAAAGGAGACAGGGACAGAGTACCCTGTTTTGATGGTGAGAACTTGCAGTGGAAAATGCTAATTTTTGCTATACTTTAATTGTTTTCTCTAAACTCACTTTATAATTGTAAAATGTGCTTTCATGAGGATCAAGTTTATTTATGATAAACTTACTTTTTATTTCAATATATTATTTGCAAATTAAGAAACTTTTCAAATTACAGAAAAAAGAGAAAGACTATGAAATTTTAAAATTTCTTACCTCACAAATACACAAGTGTAAGCACTTAATTTTATACCCAGTACAGTTCTGCTCTTTTCCCTGTTTCTTTTTTCAGATTTAATTTTTTTATTAGTTTATGGTTGCAGTATTTAATGATTACATTCCTCATGGAAAGCTGATACATATATATAATACATCTTTTTTTATCCCCTTTCACCTCCTCTTTTTCCACCCTCCCCTCTGTTTCTTCGTTCCCTTCTCTTTTTCAAAAGATCTATCTTCATTTCTCCTATTATCCATCTTTTATTTTTCTTTTTACTGTGTGCAATTAAACTCTACTCTGTCATGAAGAAGGATAAATTCGCCATTCATATGAATATGGATGCACCTTGAGACTGGAATGTTAAGTGAAATGCACCAGATGCACTAGCTTAAATGTCGCATGGTTTTTCTTATATGAGAAATCCCACTGTCTTAAGCTCAGCTGTGCTTTGTAGCCATTATCTCCCTATCACGTGGGCACACATATTCAGACATACACACGATCACAGATGTATTTCGCCCAGGGCAATTTAAAAGCAAATTTAGTTTCTAATAACAAATTTGTGGATTTTCAGGAGGGATTTATACCTCTTTACAAATATCTTGCTGAAAGTTCTAGAAGTATTTCCCATGCCTCTAGCTTCCCAACACCTGTCCTCTTTAGGGATGGTCCACAAATCACTCCCTCTTCTTTAGCTTCTGTCTGCTTCTCACTTTGCTGACCTACACCACTTGAACACCTCTGCCCCTAGTTCTTCAGATTGCCACTTTTTACATACTTTCTTTCTCCTTCTCCTTAACTTGTTTTGCCATGAAGTTTATTTTGTTTCCATAATGTGCATTAGGCAGCTTTGTTTTTTTCCTGATTCTCTAAAACATATGCAGTACACAGTAATACAAATTGTTTTCAGAAAGTTGGGATAAAAATCTCTCTCTAGATCATCTGAGCATAAAATGCAGGTCATTTGTTTTTCCTTTTTTAAATTTAAGGATGAATTTAATGTGTAAGTATATAGCACATAATGTGGCAGCAGTACCTTTGCACTGCAGACACTCAAAAAAGAGGGGAATGAAATTATTTAGAAGTAAATTATTCTTTACATGTGCTATACAGCAATAGCTATTATTAAATGAATGCATAGCCTTCCAAAACACACACACACACACACACACACACACACACACACACTCTCTGACTTTGTGTGTGTGCGTGTGTGTGTGATCACAATAGAATCAAAGTTTCAATAATGTTCTAAACCTACTTCTTCTAATCAGGATTTTTCCCTTCACTTATTCTTTTCTGAGATAATACCTAGAAATTATTCAGATTTCCTGAATTGAATTGATTCTAAAAATGTCCTCTGATAGCCACGCCCATTTCTGACAATAAACCATGCACTGTATCTGATTATATTTCCGAGATTCACAGAATCTTTTTTTTTTTTAATTTTTACCAAGAACATGTATTGGTACATTGTATACATAATGATCATAATCAACATGGTTATTTTGTACCTGTACATGATACATCTTGGTTTTCCTCCCTCTTCCACCCTTTCCCCTCCCCTCCCTTCCATTCACCCACCTCCCCCTATTTGCAACAAGTGTAGCTACACTTTACCATTTTTCCCCTTTCATCTTACTTTTCTTTTAACCTTCTTCTTTATCCCCCTTTTCCCTATCTAATTCTCTCTTTTGAATACTATCTCTCTTTTTTTTTTAAACAATATCTATTCTACCCCTTTGTCCTTATTTACACTTATGGTTTCTCGTATCAGAGAAACAATTCGATGTGTACTAATAAGTGTCTGATTTATTTCACTTAATAGTATGTTCTCAAGGAACATCCATTTACATACAAATGACTCCAGTTTATCCTTTTTATGGCAGTGTAGTACTCCATTGTGTAGAAAAACCACATCTTTTTTAGCCATTCATCTGTTGTTGGGCATTTAGGTTGTTTCCAAGACTTAGCTATTACAAATTGTGCTGCTATGAACATGGTTGTGCATATATCACTGTGATATGATGATTTTAATTCTTCTGGAAAGATACCCAGCAGAGGAATAGCCTGGTCAAATGGAACCTCTAGTTGTAGTTTTCTGAGGAATCTCCACACTGATGTCCACAGTGGTTGGACCAGCCTACATTCCCACCAACAGTGGAGGAGGGTTCCTTTTTCCCCGCAGCCTCGCCAGCACTTGTTATTGGTTGATTTCTTGATAATAGCTATTCTGTCTGGAGTGAGATGGTATGGAACTAGAAGAGACCAAGAATAGCAAAAGCAATTCTGGGCAACAGGAATAAGGCAGGGGGCATCACAGTCCCTAACTTGAAATTGTATTATAAAGCTTCTGTGATAAAAACAGCATGGTACTGGCAGGAAGACAGACCCGAGGACCAATGGAACAGCCTAGAAGATGCAGAAATAACTCCAAACACACTCAAATATCTCATCTTCGACAAAGGAGCCAAACGCCCTCACTGGAAGAAAGATAGCCTCTTTAATAAATGATGCTGGAAAAATTGGCTTACCACATGTCGAAAACTAAAACTAGATACATGTCTCTCACCATGTACTAAACTAAGATCGAAGTGGCTCATAGATCTAAACATAAAAACAGAAACAATAAATCTCCTAGTGAATAAAATAGGAAGAACTCTCCAAGACATAGAGGTTGGAAAAAAAAATTTATGAATAAAACTCAGACTGTACGGGAAACAATTCAAAGAATTGATGCTTGGGACCACATCCTATTAAGAGGCTTTTGCACAGCAAAAGAAATTACTAATAGAGTAGGGCGAAAAATCACAAACTGGGAGAAAATTTTTGCCAGCTGTCCCTCAGATAAAGGTCTAACATCCAGAATATATAAAGAGCTCAAAAAGATCAAACCCCCCAAATTTAAAGACCCTACTCAAAAATGGGCATCTGAAATGAATAAACATTTCTCAGATGAAGAACTAAAAATGGCAAATAAATATATGAAAAAATGTTCAACATCATTGGTCATTCGAGAGATGCAGATCAAAACAACACAGAATCTTTTTAAAATTGTGTTTTGAAAAGGCCAGGCCAGAATGTTGCACATTCAGGAGTTGTTTAATTACTTGTAATATATGGGCTTTTTTGTTCATTATTTTCTTAATTTCATGTACAGTACAAATCATATTATAAAATTCAGAAATATTTAAGTAAAAATTTAAAATAAATTATGCAATGTTGTATATCTACTACTCTGTGGATTCCAGCATTCATGATACTAAAGTTAATTGTTTAAGTTATAAAATTCCATGTATAACCTGTGTATTTTCTCAGGAATATCCCACTACTCAGATCTTCATTCATCATGTGTATACTGATTTTAAAATCAACTGTTAATTCTAGACTGAGTATATTTTAACCAAGGATTGTGAAATCTTTGTTTCTAAAACATTCTTCCTTCTATATATGTATATATGTTATCATTTTAAAAATTATAATATCCTATTTATTTGCTTTAATCCCAGATTGTTGATTGAGTTGACTTATACCCACAGCCAGAGAGCAGGTGAGATTCCTGGATCTTACTGGAGTGTATAAAGCTAAAGGAGCACAGTACTGCAAATAACTCTGAAGTAATAATATGCTTATATGTGCCTACATATGCAGACATCTACATGTGGACCCTTGTGTTTGCAGGTTCTTCATCTGCTAATTTAAGAAACTGCAGATCAAAAATAGTCCTTTTTTAACGCATTTTTACTAGGTACATACAGATTTTTTCCATGACTATTTACATGGCATTTACACCGTATTAGGTACTGTAGGTGATCTACAGATGGTTGAAAGTATATAGAAATTTATGCACAAGCTTTTTGTATGTATTCTGACATTTTACGAAGAAGATTTGAGATCTGCAGATTTTCATATCCATGGGAGAACTAGAACCTGTGCATACCAAGGGACACCATTACATATTGTGTGTGTGTGTGAATGTGTAGAAAAATGTATATTCATTAAATATGTAGAAATATACAGAAAAGAATGTTATTGAAACCGAAGCAAAAGCTTACCATTGTTGAATCTAGGTAGAATACACAAGAGTTCTTTACACTGATTTGAAACTTTTCTGCAAATTTGAAATTAAACGAAAATAAAAAGCTACGTTACAGGAAAGTAACAAACACATTAAAACACGGTTAATCAAGACAGTATACAAATTAAATGTATATGTCATATTTTTGTCAAATGAAATGGAAAATGAAAAAGTTAACATATTTTCTTTTAAGCATAAAATAGACATATTTTTAGGCAGTAAAAGTATAAATTGCTATTATTTCATGAAAGTGGTTTAGGGGCTAGGGATTTGGCTCAGTGGTAGAGAAAGTGCAAGGCCCTGAATTCGATCCCTCACAAAAAAAAAAAAAAAGGTTGATCGTTTTTGTCTTATCCATAAGAGAATATAAACCTTTTGAACATTTCTGATGTGATTATTTCATGAAAAATGAGAAATGTTTAAAATATTTACAATTATATCTATTTTATATCACTATTTGTAGTAGAAATGTCAATCTTCCTTTCCAACAAAAGTAGGTTAGATTAATTATAGTACATCTATAATGCCCAGAAAATAAAATGAGATTGAAGAAAACAATTTGATAACATCATTTTGCAAAAGCTTCTAATGGGTCATATGAAAGTAAACCACAAAAGATGATATGTGATAGACCTCCAAATCAGTTTTAAATAAAAGGTTTAATTGTGCATGAGGAAAGGGAAGAAGAAAGATCAGTCGTATACTTGGTAGGACACAGCGTCTCGCGGGGTAATCTGGAACCTCCCCAATCAAGCTCAATCAAGAAACCAATTTAAAAGATCCCTTCTACATCTGTTGGACCCAAAGTTCAGGGATGTTGCTTTGCAATCTGGATTTCTAAATAGCACTCTGAGTGATTCAATGACTTGTGAATGTACACTTGTTCTGATAGTAGAAGTCCAAGACATATCAAAGGTTTGAGGAGGTTGATTTGAGCCAATTAAGTAAGTTAAGTTGTAAACAAATAAGCTAGCTCCTTCTCTTTGTGTTTAGAAAAATGTTCTTTTCCTTGTTTCTCAACCACTATGAAACTAAGTTTCAGAGTTTGTTTACTTTTACTCTTTTGCATTTGGACTTCAATGAAAATCTTCTTGGTACCCTATTTTCTTATAATCTGTGGCTTCTTCTTGATATTAGTTATCTTTTGGAATCTAGTGTTCCAGGTTTTTTCCAGGTTCTGATGTCTGTAATCTGTTCCTGGAATTTCTTCACCTAAAGTATTTGTAAGCTGATATAAAAAGAACAAACCACCCATTACTCACTCTCCCTTATTTTCTGAAAATCTCAATTTTATCCTGTACTGATGGTGTTGCCTGTAGAGACCTCCGTATTAAGCTGCCTCCATATTCTCAGAGCATTTTATTACTTACACTACTGCAGCCACTTTGAACATCTCTGCTGACAAATCTCTCTTCAAATACCTGTGACATCTGGAAATATACTTCTCGTGTCTTGGCTCTAAGACATGTTGAGCTTTATCCTGATTAAGAGCAATTCTTCTACCTTCCACAATGGTTAGAAACATTCTATTCAAGAGTCTGTGGAGGGTTTCAGAAAATTAACGTTTTACTTTGTACTAATTACATTTAGTTATTTCACCCTGGGAAAATAAACTAGACAAACAAGCAAAATATGTATTTGAATATCCATATTTAAAAACAGGTTTTGTAATTATAGATTTTCATGAATATTAGAAGTCAACTTCAATACTTTTATGATTTGAGGCAAATTTCTGAAATCCTTTGTGCCTGTTTCCTAAAATAGGGGTAATAATACTATTTACTTTAAAGATGAGCCTGAATTTTAAATGAATTAATATATTCAAAGTGCATAGAACAGTGTTTGCAAATAGTATTTATTATCTAACATTTTTATTATCATCATATAAATTACAAATGAAACAAGCTATAGTACCCAAGTATAATAATGTATCACTCAATCATTAATAGGCAATAATATTTTGAAATCCAAACCCAAAAAATTATAACAAGCCATGTGACCTCTGTTATTTAACTGTGTAACTATATATGTGTACATAGATTTAAAAAAATTTAAATGGAATAGACCAAAGTGATCTTTTCCTGCTCTGTGATATGTAAAATATAGAAATACAATTTTCTTTTTTTTTTTTTTTGTGGTGCCGGGGATCGAACTCAGGCCCTCATGCTTACAAGGCAAACACTCTAATCACTGAGCTAAATCCCCAGCCCCAGAAATACAATTTTCTATGTAGTCCATATTTTTTAAGAAAATGCACTGCTCTTGTTAAAAAAAAGAAAAAAAGAAAAAGAAATTGTGCCTGGATGATGGTGCACACCTGTAATCCCAGCATTTGGGAGACTGAACACAATAGGATTGTTGCAAATCCGAGGCCAGTCTGGGTTACATAGTGAAATGAAGGCCATTCTGAACTACATAGTGAGACCCTATCTCAAAAAAAAAAAAAAAAAAAAAAAAAAAAAAAAAAAAAAAAAAAAAAGAAAAGAAATCATAAAAAAAAGATGAAGACAATTTCATGGCACCATTGTGCCTAAGGCAGACGCCTGTCTAACATGCGGTCAGTGTTACATACACTCTCAAG
Source organism: Hystrix cristata (assembly GCA_004026905.1). Classification (NCBI taxonomy): domain Eukaryota; kingdom Metazoa; phylum Chordata; class Mammalia; order Rodentia; family Hystricidae; genus Hystrix; species Hystrix cristata. The sequence goes on from PVJO010005493.1 coordinate 21,522, forward strand.
TCTTCTTGAGAGCTGCTGTCAAGACAATAGCCAGCCCTGTGGTGAGTTACAATAAACTTAAGAACTAAAGTTTAAGTTAGTTCGCGGTTAATTGAAAGTAATCACAGGCTGATACCATAGTGGCTGTACAGCCTGTGACTTTGGCATACAAGTTTGCATGGTGTTGATGCTGTGTCAAGAGCCCTGTGGCATTTCATCAGTGTCACCTACATGGCGTGCTCCAGGTTTAACAGCAGGATCCTCACCCACCAAGGCTGTAAGGTGACGCCATAGCTCTTGCCTGCTAAACCCGGAGAAAGCTCCCTCTGTGACCTCTGTCTTCCTGCTGGATGTGTGAAAAAACGATGACACCACAGGAGGAAAGCAGCTGCTGCCTGCTGCACCACAAAGGAAGAATTTTAAGTACACAGGAAGAAGAAATGCTTTAGGGATGACCTGAAGTAACGCATCTAACAACATGGCATAGCTAGGAAATCAAGATGTAAGCGGAACTAAAGCTTCACTGAAGTAAAAATGGACAGCGAAAGAAATTCGTCAGCTCGTGCAATCAGTTCATCTGACCTGGTTAGTCGATTTGAATATATGTTAAATATGCTTGTTATCAATCTTTTAGCATCTTTTTACAGCACTTGACATGAAATGACATAGACAAATCTGCCTTAAAATTCTGATTCCAAAACTACTAGTAGTAGAATATATAGTAAGCATCTCAATTTTATAAACTTTAGCTTCCTCATCTGAAAATTTAGTCAATAATATTAACAAAATAATATGGCACGTATAGCTTATAAATATACTATTGTGGCAAATATATATTTATACAATAAATGTAAATACAATGTGCAACATATTTGTTGGAATAATAAGACATTTCATGTAAATTGTTAGTTATAATGACTAGCACAAGATAGAATCATAACAAATGCCAGTTCTCATATGTGAATGATTATAATTTAAAAAAAAACTGCTAAATACTTAAAATGAACCTTTGTACAAGTACATGCCCAAAGAGCCCAAAAGTGAGAAATTTAAAAATAAAAGTTATTTATAAGAGATTAAGAATGAAACTGGCTTGAGAAGTCAGGCATTGAAGAGTTTTGTTTTTTTTTTTTTAATTATTTTTCCCAAATATATATTTCAAGAAAGATAATCCTGAAAGATATAAATACATTCTTCATGGAACACATACTGTCAGCTGACAAAAGTCTTTTCTACAGAGTTTGAACATATTTATTTGCATTTTCCTTGTTTTAGCCAGAAACCTGTGGCTTTTAAATACACATGCCTGCCTGTAGGATCCCCTGAAGAGTAAATGACCAGAACAGTGAGTTTCATATGACTTTAAAACCTGTTGAGGTATGGGGTTTGAAAGCGGTTACACATCCGAGATATTCATTTAGTTAATACCAGGATAACTAGTCTTTTAACTTGCATAGCTTATATATATAGAGAGATTTTGTTTCCTCTTTTTTCTACTTTGATACTTTACACAATTTTCACAGATTGGACATTTTAATAGATTTCAGTAACAGAATTTCTTTAGAGCAATATGTACATCTTTAAATCTTAAGCTTAAGAAAACTAGACAAATCTTGGAAGTTCTGATAATGCAGAAAACCCGTGCATTTTCTATTAAGGAAACCTCTATATCTTTTTTTCTTGATCCAGTAAGACTTTTGTAAATGAATCACTACTGCGTTTATTCTATTAGTCTCTGAACAGATGTCAGAAAGTAAAGACTGGCTGCCCTAGATCAAGTTGCTCCTGCCAACTCTCGCGAGCTTTGTCAGGAACGGTTGATTGTAATGTCAGTGCAGTCCAATTTACAGGCTGGAGCAGCAGCTGCACCCTGCATTTCCCTCCAGTATTACATGACTGCCACTCTTCGCAAACTTTATCATCTTTTTAGGCAGAAAGTCGGGTAAGTCGCTCTGAATTTATCCCTTTGTGTAGAGATGAGCGTTACTGTGAAGCTCATTCTGTGGGAGGAGTGTGATTTCTTCACGTGTTTTGTTACATCCCTTCGCTGCTTTGTGGGGAACAATCACTGAAGCTTGCAGACGGGACAGATGAAGTAAAAGAGCAGGCACCTGCATCTGATCGCTGTGTTTCTCAGGCAACACCGATTCAGCGCATTTCACCGCTGAGGAAATGAGTCGTTTTCTCTACTTTGTATGAAGGGCCCCAGGACTTGCGGAGTCCCCGTTCAGCTGGAATGTTTGCTCTTTGCGAGCTCCCTAAGGAAAACCATTTTATGTTGCTCTACCCTTAAATACACTGATTAGTTAATCTCTTTTTAAAACATTAACAAAAGTAGTGTTTGACCAGGCTCAAAAATATTTTTTCACTCCCTTTTTTTTAAGTGGTTTAAAATTGATAAATTTCTAAACTATTTTTACTATTTAAAGGGGTACTTTTCTCAATCAACGTGTTTGCATCTGAAACTTTCACAATATGAACTAGCAAATCGAAGATCAAAGTTTCTTTTAAGTAAAAGGAAAATAGACTTCTTGATTTGATTTACAAACTTTTCTCCTTTGCCCTATAGTATAAAATGTTATGTGTGTTTAAATTGTAGCAAAATATCTTACATTTGGTTTTATTATTATTGTTGTCAAGTTAATAAACAAATCTAGACTTTGTACTTATCCCAAGGTATTGTAAACATAGCATTATTTTTACAACATGAGTTCCGGTCTCACCATGGGGTTAATGATTGAAAGTATAATATGTGCAAGACTGAAATTGGACAAAATGATCTTGCTGCTGAGATTCCTATTTGCAATATATATTTTCACTATATTAGTAGATTTTTCTCACTTTTATGAATATATTTATATTAAGAGTTTCTATCAATAGTGGACGATGCCTACTATAAACTAGTAGTTAAAATCAGTGCAACTATATTTTATTTATATAAATATGGCTTTGCTTAAGGATTCACATTATCTTTTAAAATTGATTTAATACTTGGTATGGTGATCTTTAAAATTCTATGTGGGTAAGAAATACATTGGCTTTTTGGAACTGAAATATAATTTCCAGTTGGTTTTTCAAAGTTGTGCTTTATTTTCTGAAGTTTTGTATTTTTACTAATTTGCTTGTCCCAGTTCATATAATGCTCTTAAAAAGTCTATTATCACCATTATATATCATTTTTATAAAATATGAACTAACAATATTTTAAGATATCACTTCTTATTTACAAATTTAGTTCCTACTTGTGTATTGGAGATAATAATATTTTAAATTATATTTTACCTTTGTTTTGACGATTTGGTTAAAATCTGGTAATTTTCATCAAATCTTTACTGTCACAGAGAAATATAGTAGAATATGTAGGAACCTGAGAAAAGGTTCAAGTTCCCAAGTAGAGTCAATAGGTCTAGTAAATAAGTGTTCAAATTATTTATACAATAAAAGCATGTGATTTTTTTTCTAATTGAAAACAGATATTTCTCACGCCTAATATAACATCTATCAGTATACAGCCCGCAGTGCCTAAAGGCTATCTGAAGGATCCCTGAAAGACAGTGTCACAGTCTATTTATAAACAGACTTCCTCAATTGCCCACTTCACTTAGCCCACAACAAAACAAGCTTTTTAGGCTTGGTATAAAGACTGAGTTGTTGAAATTTAATCAGAGACATTTTAGTGGTTCTTGTTGTAGATCATATTAATATCTATCTGGCAGTTTCTAAAATACTTTAAGAGGTTTTATTTTCCAATAAAAGTATGCATTTTAATTGTAACTTTTTCTTTTTCTTTTCTTTTTTTTTTTTTTTTTTAGAGGGTACTGGGGATCAAACTGAGGGCTTTGTGCTTGCTAGGCAAGTACTCTACCCCTGAGCTAAATCCTCAACCCCTGTAACTTTTTCAAATACAGAAAAATTGCCCTAAACCTACCTAGAGAACAGTTTGATGAATACTTTATACAATCATAGACTAGCCCAGTATTTTGCATATTTGATTAATATTCAATTATGGCAAATAAATCATAATTAAATTGTTCTTTATACCAATCATTTTAACATGTCCATATCTAATAGTGTAAAATTGTATATTGTTAGATTTGGTTGGGGAATTTTGACGCTTTTAACTTTTGGGGGAGTTGGAGGAGGACGTGTACCCATTCTTTATGATAAACATGTTATATACTCACAGAATTTAATGGTTTAATGGCAGGGATTGAATCCAGGGCCTTCACACTGAGCTATATCACCATCTTTTGGTCTTTTTTGCTTGTTTGTTTGTTTTTAGTTTTTTTGAGACAAGTTTTCACTAAGTTTCTAAGTTTCCCAGGGTGGGCTTGAACTGGCGATCCTCCTGTTAACCAGTTCAAGAGTGCTGTGATTATAGGGAAGCTAAAATTTCAAGCTGAATTTAAAATGCAAAAAGAAGGACACATTTTCTTATTTTTATCTTATATTTTTTAAACTTTACAAATTTCCAACTATTATTATTAAATTTTGATACCCTGGAGCCTTTGATGTGGTAGAAATTCAATATCCTTCAGGGTTATTCCCATGTCACTCACATCATTCATTCACTTGGCCATTCCAAACAAAACACACATCTTTCTTTCAAATATTAACTGCTACTTCGATAAATTAATTGATTGTATTCAGATATTCAGTTGTATTTGGTGAGAAAATTTGCCCCATTCTTTATGATAAACATGTTATATACTCACATAATTTAATGGTTTAACGGCAGTAGCCAGTTGTACCAGAATTCATAGGAGAAACAGTAAGTTTTACTGAATATTTTAATTATTATTAAATATTTAGATATATAAATCAGTGCCATTTAGATGTAAAAAGTAATGCCATTTTAGTTTCTTTTTATTTATATTTTGATTATTTAATAATTATGTATAGCTAGTGGAGAAATGTTAGAGTAATATGTTAGAACACAGAATAACAAATTGTGAGGAAAAGCAAAAGGCTGCTTTTTAAATAAAGTGCTACTGCTAGATGTAAAACTTTAGACTGCACTGAGCATGTGTATATATGCATACTTCCATATCGAAGTACAGATTTACTAATATGGTATAGAAGGTTCTTCGACAGGCAGAATGTGAATTAGAACTATACTGTCATCCTTTCAATAAACCATATTTAGCACGATCATTTGTAATGCTATTAATTACATTATTTATGAGTAAAAACTAACGTATATCACTGTTCAAAAACAATGACTTTAAATCACATAAATAGTCCTGCATAAAATCGATCTACTTGGAACAAAATAAATACAAACATACAAAATGCTTATGTAAATAAAATTAACATGGGAATGATTGTGCAAACTTTTAGATGCTATAACAGCTATTATAAAAATAATAAAATTACCATTTTTATTAATTATACACAAAACAAATCTATTTTGTAGAAATTATAGTTGCTTTGTAATAAAATTGTTAAACTTGTTCTAGAACGAAAGTTTTAACATTTTCAGAAAGCAAAAGTTATCAGCATTTTGCATTTGGGTTTTAAACGTAAGCTAATATTTAAGTAAAGCCAAGACAGAAAAAAAAAAATACAGATGAAGTTTATGTTGGCCTGGGCAGGACATCAATTGAGCCAGGCAGAAGTGAGGAAGGAGGCTAAGGAGGCCTGCTGCAGGGAGTTTATCCTGATGCAGTTTAGAGTAAACCATCTTTGTGTCTTATTCTCTTTGACAAAGTTTTTCAGGAAAGATAAAAGCAATCCCTTCATAATACTTTGTGTTTTTCCAAATGTCCACTAGACTTATTAATGGTAATGTGTTTAGGAAATTTCAAGGAAAAAAAAAAAGAATACAAGGGACTGTAGTTGTAGTGTCTCTAAATCTTGTCAAAATATTAAATTCCCTTAGTCTAAGGTGACCAGAAACTTTATTCATGTGCAGATTATGTTCTTCTTAATATTTACAATACAACAGATCACACTGATCATAATTATAATGCTTAAATGTCACGCATATAGAAATGTTAGAATACCAAATGTTCGACTAGTATATTTTAGCAATCTTAACACCATCCAATTATGCCAAAGCAGAGGATATAAAAAAACCTGTGACTTGACTTAAAAACTGAATTTGTTATAATAATTCTTTTGTATATTGTTGTATTTGCGTATGTGTGTTGATATTGCTACAATGATATATAAGTATAAATACAATCATTAAGTATTAATGTCTAAACTAAATACTAAATCCTATGTTTAATTCATTTAGATATTGGAATTAAAAAAATACTTGTTGATAACTAGCTGTCTCGTGAATAGTAGGGAATGAGGCTGATTTAAATTATAAATATTCTTGGTCTAGGAAAATAGTTATCAGGCTAGCTCCTTATTCTCTGAGTTCTAAAACAACCTAAAACAAAGAAGAAATTAATGCAAATACACAATGCTTAAAGGATTAGCTTCTTGGTCACATAGGTTGGATTTACAATTATGGCCTAAGAAAAAATAAAGGAATTATTTTGTACCTTACAGACCTTTTGGTATTGTTATATGCATGTGAAATGAAACTTAAATATTATATAATAAAATGTCAAATATTTATTATTTTATGGTTTGCAAATATTACTTTTGGGTTTTTTCCCTTTTTTTATTACAATAAAAGACACGTCACCATCAATCTGCATCGGAACACTCGCCCTCGTTTCAGACGCACCCATTCCACTGCTCTTACCACCTTCTAAAGCAGCTCTGGCCGTCCTCCTCCCCAAGTGTGTTTTCAGGGTATGATAAAACACACGGCAAGTGCTGCTGTTTGCAAGGCAGGCTTGTAAAAATATTACAACATGTCCTCACCCACCTTATTCACCAGATCTGGCCCTGTGCAACTTCTGGCCAAAATGACCCTGAAAGGTAAAAATTTTGAATAGACTCAGGACATTGAGGCAGCCACCACAGCACAACTAAAGACACTCATGAAAGAGACTCTGGAGCTGCTTCCCAAAGTAGCAAGAATGATGGAATGAGTACTTGAGGTGAGAGGGATCAATGGCAATGTGTGTAATACTGCAACATATTTCATTTTTTAAAATATTCATTTATTTTCTCAGTTAGTGGTACCTTTTAGATATACATAATAATATTCATCAGAAGGAGTCTGTACCTATACGTGATAATCTTGCTTCTACTTTTTTCCCATCACCCCCTCCCTTTGACCTCTCTCCTCTCCTTATTTACAAAAGTTTTGTTTCCATTTTCTCCTTTCCTCCCTTCCTTTCCTTATTCCCTTCCCACTTGAACAATTTCTTCCTTTTCCCCAATATACAATATACATTTTGGTCCTTATTTACACTTTCTGTTTCTCACACCAGAGAAACAAAGCAGTATTTAAACATGTGGGTCCAATTTATTTCACTTACAAGAATGGTCTCAAGGTGCATTCATTTACCTAGAAATGTTTCTAAATGTCCCGGTGTTTACCCAGCTGTGGTCCTCTGATTTCAGTCATTTTGTCCACCATCCAAGGGAAGTAACGGATGTAACCAAGGGCATATGCTTTAATCAATTCACAAATTAACACATGCATGTTGAATAGAATGGTTCCTAAGCCTTTATCTTCTTCTGAACATTATAGTACTCGCCATTGTGACTGTAACTCAGGTAGAAAAGCCTTTCATCCCTTTCAAATGTCAGAGAAGTTTCATGGTACATATCCCAGTCCTTGTCAATTTTCTGTCTCTTAACACAAGCTTTTACTATGGAGACAAGTTTGTGAGGTTCCTACAATGTATAAGATACATTGCAACTACAGTATTTTTGCTGCCTAACATTTTATGAAAATTTCTCTAAATTCTCTTTTGTGGATAAACTAAGATTGTACAGAGGCAGAAATCACTAGGCAAAGTGACCATGAAAGGGACCATGGAACAGAAAAGGGCAGAGACAGAATTTAATGGATCTTTAAACGTCCTTAATCTCCCTCACAATCTGTCACTGACTGGCCAGCCATGGTATTTCAGAAAATAAGTAAATTTGTGTTTTCTGTACTTACCAAGGTAGAAATTATATCGAAGATAAGTAGCCTGTTAGTTAATGCCACATTTGATGAGGCTGAGTATGTTGTAGAATTAATATTATACATGCTTGGGTCAAGCTTCCTTTTTAAGATATAAAATCTAATTTACAGAGATTTAATAATAAGTATCTCCCGAAATAAATAACTTGTACTTTCCATTCTATTTGTTCCTGTTCTAAATTAAAATCTGAAATATCTTCACTATATTTTCCTAACCTGTATAGGCCTTTTCAGTGGTAGCAGACTGTATATAGAACTAATCTCTATTATATTTTGGTAAATTGTTATCGATAATTTAGAAAACTATACGCATGAAGCTGATAAAACTTTCTACTTACATTTCTTTTAGAGATCAATATGCGGAGTAAGCGTGCAATCACAAGCATCCCATTTATTTTGTGGTTTCTTCTGTTCTACATGCTCGTTGGGAAGGCCCACACTGAAGAAGATATCATAGTGACAACCAAGACTGGAAAAGTCAGAGGGATGAACCTGCCGGTTCTTGGTGGCACGGTCACCGCCTTTCTTGGAATTCCCTATGCACAGCCTCCTGTTGGGAAACTTCGATTCAAAAGGCCGCAACCCTTGAACAAGCGCTCTGAAATCTGGAATGCCACAAAATATGCAAATTCTTGCCATCAAAATATAGATCAAAGCTTCCCAGGCTTCTCTGGATCAGAGATGTGGAATCCAAACACAGACCTCAGTGAAGACTGTTTATATCTTAATGTGTGGATTCCAGCACCTAAGCCAAAAAATGCTACTGTAATGATATGGATCTATGGTGGTGGCTTTCAAACTGGGACATCCTCTTTAAATGTTTATGATGGCAAGTTTCTGGCTCGGGTTGAGAGAGTTATTGTAGTCTCGATGAACTATAGGGTGGGTGCCCTAGGATTCTTAGCTTTACCAGGAAATCCTGAGGCTCCAGGAAACATGGGTTTATTTGACCAACAGCTGGCACTTCAGTGGGTCCAAAACAATATAGCAAACTTCGGTGGGAATCCTAGAAGTGTAACTCTCTTTGGAGAAAGTGCTGGAGCAGCTTCAGTTGGGCTTCATTTGCTGTCTCCTAAAAGCCACCCACTATTCACCAGGGCCATTCTGCAAAGCGGGTCCCCTAGTGCATCTTGGGCAGTCATATCTCCTTATGAAGCTAGGAACAGAACATTGACACTGGCTAAATTTATTGGTTGTTCCAAAGACAATGAGATTGAGATAATAAAATGCCTTCAAAATAAAGATCCCCAGGAAATTCTTCTGAATGAAGTATTTGTTCTTCCCTATGATACTCTCTTGCCAGTACATTTTGGTCCAACTGTAGATGATGACTTTCTTACTGACATGCCAGAGACTTTACTCCAACTTGGACAATTTAAAAAAACCCAGGTCTTGGTGGGTGTGAATAAAGACGAAGGGACGGCTTTTCTAGTATATGGTGCTCCAGGTTTTAGCAAAGATAACAACAGTATCATAACTAGAAGAGAATTTCAAGAAGGTTTAAAACTATGCTTTCCAGGAGTCAGTGAGCTGGCAAAGGAATCGATCCTTTTTCATTATGCAGACTGGCTAGATGACCAGAGACCTGAAAACTACCGCGACGCCTTGGATGATGTTGTTGGGGATTATAATATCATATGCCCTGTCTTGGAGTTTACCAAAACATTCTCGGATTTGGGAAATCATGCATTTTTCTACTATTTTGAACACCGATCCTCCAAACTTCCTTGGCCTGAGTGGATGGGAGTGATGCACGGCTATGAAATTGAGTTTGTCTTTGGTTTACCTCTAGAAAGAAGAGTTAATTACACAAAAGCTGAAGAAATTTTGAGTAGATCCATAATGAAACACTGGGCAAATTTTGCAAAATATGGGTAAGTGCCAATTTTTATAATTTTTCTCTAGTTTTTTCGTATGTTTTACTCAGCTTTGCTTTACTTCTGGTGCAGCCTTCATTAAAGCCATAGAAATTCTTTATTTTTATTTTATCTGAGCTATTTTATATATAGTGTAGTAAATTTCAATTAATAGGAATCATCATAGAAGTTTTATGAAAAATATTTTCCCATTTAATTCTCAAGATAGTGCAAAGTACATTGATGGTATTAGTCAAATATATATGGAAATAGATGCTTGCCTGGAGAAGTAAATCATTAGGACAGTGCTTTTTGACAGTGTTCGCAGATTTAGGCAAGAATAGCAATATATTTTTGCATCCTCATCAGCCTGGCTTAATGCTATCTGATAAATGGAAAAACATATCTCTGCTCAGGAAAATGGAGGAGAAAATTAGTCATGGAAGTTTCCCCCAGATTACCCAAAGTGCACAGCGTTGACCTTTTTATCAATTCTTCTAAAAAAAAAGAGTTTATTAAGAGCTCTCAGGTAACTGTATTTGACAAGAAGTATCAATGTCCTCTCTTTTAACTAAGCTGTTCTCACTTGAGGATTCTTATTGCTAGCATTAGATAATCAGAGACATTATAAAACAACAGATTTCCCCTCATATGTTATAAATATTCTGATATTATGTCCTCAAGAGTCAGAAGAAACCACAGACAATTCCCAATTTACAGAGGCTCCACCACTGCTTTTCCAATTTTACAATGGGGCAAAACTGGCCCCATTCAGTAGAAACTGTTCTTCGAATTTTTGATTTTGATCTTTTCCTGGGCTACCAGTATGATACTCTGTCAGGATGCTGGCCAGTGGGAGCAAGTCACATCTTCCAGCTGGATACATGGTGACGAGGCTAAACAGTGGATACTCTGTAGTGTACTGTATGGTTAACCTGTAACATAGTCGTGTCGGTATGTGGAATACATTTTCAATACATGATCATTTGAACACATAAAGGGCTTATCAGGATGTAACTTCATGATAAATCAAAAACCATTTGAAATATGTTTTTAAGTGTGTGCACATGTGTATAAAAATGAAATATATTTTTCACCTGCATTTATGTTCCCAAGAGAATTTTATACATTGGGGTAGTTGGCATCTATGTGAATAATAAAAGATAGAAATTCCAGAATCTAATTTTTAAAAGCATCTGTACCATTCATAAATTTATAGATTAACTGCTCTGATTTGTGAAATTTTCTTTAATAATCAGAATTCCTTCATTCAGAGTTCCTTATACTCCATGTAATTGCATCATTTTATAGCATCAGTTGTGTAATATTATTGTTCTCAAGTAGAGATATTTATTCACTGAGTATCTCTATTTAATTAGAGAAAAATATTCACTGAGTATTCATCTACTCAGGTGAAATTCTTCCACTGGCCATCAAGGAGCTTCTACAACCTTGCTTCAACACGTTACCTAACAACACCTGGCCACATGGGCGGCTAGGTATTGCAGCAACACAAAGACTCCAGGCTGAACTCTGCCTTGGAACTGTCTTCTTCCTGTGTGCCCTGTTGGAAATAATTACTCCTCTCCTCTTCTTCTGTCTTATGTATGATCCTGGTTCAACTATACATGTCATCCAACACTTCTTTACTTCCCACAGCAATTGCTATCACAGACTTGACTGTAACTTGCCTGCAGCCTATCTTTCACTTGAAGCTGACCCTTTTAAGTATACTGAATTTGGTTGATGCTGTTGGTTTGGCAGGCATTCACTGAAGTATTGAAATGGGCATATCAAACTTAACAAATACTTCATTAATGATTAGGTAAGAGTTGGTATAAAATACAGTGTTTATTTTTTCAAAATACGGGGATTATTATATCATCTGTAACTGTGAAATATTTTATGTTTTCTAAACATCATCCTAAATTTCTTTTTAAAACAAAAATGATCATCCTATTTATGGAGGTGTATTAGTATTATTTATATCTCTTATCTTCTTCCTAAACTTTATAAATCATTCAAACATGCTTTTAATTTTTTTACACCTCTAGAGATTGTAAATTACCTAAAAAGAAATTATTTCTATCAATAATTACTAAAGGTTTTCTGTTTTGTATGTTGAAACCATCAAGAATTTTTTATTTTCTCATCTCACAGTGGAAAACAGTAATAATAAGAATGTTGAATGTCTTGTTTATCACACATAGAGCTGTGGACCAAGGAAAATTATCTTTGACAGAATAAATTGTTTAACCTAGTCAAATTCATGTATTATTAACCTTTTGGTGGGAAATAAATTAACATTGTTTTTCAGTTATAAATTACAAATTTATAAAATAGAGATCATAAACCATAAAAGGTGAAAGTAGACTTTGTAAAGTAGTGAAGGCACAAGATGTTACTTTAGTAAGGTGATTTTCTTATACTCAGTATTTGCATGTGGAACAGAGAAAATAATTCGTATGTGTTGAAAGTTGACGGAAGACAAACAACATAATGAGTGAACTTCGATAGAAACAAAGTTGCTAAGTGACAGGTTTGGAAATCCACCCATATCCCAGAAATGATGTTCCAACTCTGCAGTTCTCAAGCATGAAAATTTCTCTCATCCCCCCAACCCACTCTTGGGAAATTAAACAGTATCTGGGGGACATTTTCAGTGTTCCAGCTGGGTGCAGGATGATACGAGTTGGGTAAAGGACAAAAATGCTGCTAACTGTCATTTAAGGCATAAGACAGAGCCCTACAGCAAATAATAACTCATTCCAAAATGTCAGTAACACCAAGATGGAGAAACTCTGCTACACAATGTTTCCCCATAATCCTCAAATTGGACAGTAAGAAAGTAAAAAGTACAATTTATAGCTGTAATTTTGTTTCAAGAAAGTGTGATTTCAAATTCATGTTTCATACAATGTTCTAATTCTTCTTAAATAGTATGACTATACTTAGTGATTATGAACTTCATTGTAGTATAATTTATGTACAGTAGGATACACATGTATTAGGCACACAGTTCAATGTTTTGAGCAATGTATATAAAATGTAGTCTCTTGGGTTCAGAAAATTTCCCCTCTAGACAGTTTTCTTTTACTCATTCCCATTCTGGCAATATTCCTAGATTATAGATTTGTTTTAGCTTTTGTAAACATACATATCATTGGTATTGTACAGAGTATGATCTTGTATCTGACATCTTTGCTCAGTATATTTGCAATTCATCTGTGTTGTATCACTATTTATTATCAGTCAACTCACAGTTAATTGCTATTTCCTGTGAAAGATTGTATCACAGTTTGTTTAGTTGTTCACATACATTTTGTTGCCTGTTTGGAAATATTATGGTTAAAGTTTCCATGAATATTTTTTGAATAAAATCTGTTGATAGCTATCTTTTCACTCATGAGGGGTAAATAAGTAGGAAAGGGATTATATTTTGGAACATATATTTGTCATGCATGTTTATCTATTTAGGAAAGAGTCCTGCTGTATTTCTTAGTTGAGAATTTCACAATCTCAGAAACAATTTGTTCCACATCCACAGTCGTTTTAGTTTGAGCTATTCGACTGGCTATATAGCAGCCTCTCACTAAAATTTAACTTTATATTTCCCTGACAATAATGTAGAATGTGCTTTTATATTGTATGCTTACTGGACATTTGTACAGATTCTATTTTTGAGTGTCTAATTTCCTTGCCTATTATTTAATTGGATTTTACTTATCATAGAGCTCTGAGGAGTCTTGTATGTTCAGAATGCAAATGTATGCATTTTGGATGTTTTATCTTAATCTGCATCTTGATTTTGAATTTTCAGTGACAGTAATGTAAGAAATCAGTGCAATCAATCTTGATTTTGCATAGACACAATAGACCACTAAAGAAAGAAAACAAGGCAAAATAAAATGTGTAGCATTATGTAAAACAGAGGGGATCATGACTCCAGAGGCTTTAGTTTGCTTGGCACACCTATCAAGCATCTTTTGAGTACTGTATGATCACTGGGTACTATATTCAGAGTTTCTTTTGTACGCAGTGTGAGCCATTCTCACTGCAGCCACACAGTCCTGCAGATCCTGTGTGATGACCACACTGATCTACCAAGTGTTAATCTTTCTACAGAGGCTTTGTATATATGACTCTGGAAATGTTACATAAAATTCTCTGCTCTTTTATCTTCTCTATAAAATGGGAATATAAAGATACCTACCCCACTGACATACTGAAATTTACTTTATCACTGACAGGAGACTGCACATGCTCTCTGCTTTGAAAAAAAAAAAAAATTCAATCTTTCCTCTACCAGGCCTAAAATACTTCAATTTACTTTTTTCTAAATTTAAACATGACTTCCACCAAAAATTTACAGATGTTTACTATTCTAGCTCAGAAGTAATTAATTAACAAGTGTTCAAATAAAAGTAAACCTCAAAGTTGAGGAAATTATCTTATGCCTCTAGTTTCAAGGTAATTCATTTATTCAAAATGCCTCTATACTGCCTAAAGTTTCCTAACATTTTTTGGTTGGACATATATGTTAAGACATACCATTTGTACTTTTTTTCTTATTTTGGTGTCATGAAACAAAAACAATGCTTCAAATAATTTGAAGTCACATTCACAGCACATCTGCTCCTTTTCTCCAAGCACAGCATTTGCTCAATTATTATGTATTCCCTTACCCATTAAGGAAGTTTGACAAAGAAGGAACAACTTATTAAATGTAAATAGAAATATATTAAACTTTTCAGCACCATAATTATCTGATCTGGAGAAAATAAACAACAGTTCATGACTTTTGTAATGGAGGAATAAATGAGATTAAATTCAGTACTGAACCATATTGTACTACTGCACACGACCCTTTTAAATAATTAGGACAATTCAAAACTAGGCATACTTCTGTGTACTAGGGTGACATTCTAGTAATGAGAAACTATACATTTGACAGATTTCTAAAGCATTGACATTTATTTTGATTTGAAATGTGCATGCACATGCGAAAGAAGAAAGCTTCATATAGGTATCAATAATTCACTGTTGTGCTAGGAATGCACTCAATAATAATGTATTTGGTACTTACATGTGAAAATAAATTAATAATATTTAAAATGTAATTGATATATTTCAGTTGTGTTTACATATACGAGTCATAAGAAACAAAGTGATTAAAATAGTAGTATTTTGACTCTATGTATTTTCCAAGTCAATATATTTTTTGACATGTCATTCTGTTTTTCTCCTGGAACATGTTATGCATTTACAAAAGGCAAAGGAGAAACTGAGGGAAAGTGAAAATGCTGATTGGAAAACTCTTTTCTATTCCGAATCACTATACATGCATTTACTATATCTGTAGTCATTACGTAGCATTAATACAAATTTTTTAAGGAAAAAGTTAATTTTAAGGTTACATTTGAATTTGGTTTCTATTATATTTTTCAACATAAAAATGATTATCCTAAGACTTCGCTACATCACGCCTTTTGTTGTTGTTCTTGTTGAGACAGGGTCTTGCTGTGTAGTTCAGGCTGAACTTGAACTCATTGTGTAGCCCAGGTTGGCCGTAAACTCACTGCCATCCTCCTGCCTCATCTTCCTGAGTGCTGGGATTATAGGCATGCACACCGTACCGGCCAACATACTTCTTTTTAACAGCTGGTATTTCTAATACACCATAGGCATATCAGTTAAAGATACTTTTAACATAAATGGTATCATCACCCTGACAGGGTAAGAAGTATGTGGATTCCATTATTAGAATGAAAAACTGCCAAAATGATAAGACTGTCTAACATTTTTCAGATAAAGAAAGTGTGGTGTGTAGAAGAAAAGTGAACTGCAGATCGTAAGCGACAGAACAAAGATTAACTGTGACTTAAAGCTATTAACATTCATTTCCTTGTGCTATACAATCACCAGGCTGCTTTCACCATGAATTATTAAGAGCAGTTATTAAGTGTGCTCAGAAAATGCATTTGGTTGCAAACTAGTAACTTTAACATGTTAGCATGCTGATACCTGCCTGGTTAATGTTTCATAGGTGAGGGCAAAGGACAGGCTAAAATTAGACCGTATGAGACACAGACAAGTTTAAATTTGTGATTGACTGTCGTCTGGCCATCTAGTCCAATTATTATCAGACTTATAATTAGATTTCCTGACAGATAATAGTTCATGTGGTTTTCAGAGTGAAGAAAAATACCATACTCTGTGATTCTATAATTATTTTTGGTACATTATCATAATTAACCCAACTGGAAAATTTTGATGACTTCACAGAAGGATCAAGGCTTAAATCTTCTCAGATTTATTGTTATCATGACAGCATCAATGTTCTATCACTTCAAATCTCTTTTCCCCTGAGGAATTAGGTCAGGAATTACTCAGAAAGGAATAAAACAATAAATGCTAACTGCGGCATTCCTGTAACTTACTTTAACAGATAGAATACAAATGTAGGGTTAAAAAAAAACTGATGCATTAGTATAACATATTTGAAAAGAAAGAATTATATTATGGGACAATCTAAAGTATACATAAGATCACTTACAAAACAATTTCAGGGTACAGTAGTATTTTACCATCATTGACAGTAACGTGAGAGTAAAAAATCAGATGCCCACCAATGGAACAAATCTACGAAGAGAGCAATCAAATAAAATATGTCTGAACGAGTATTTCATAATACTCTATCACAGTGCAGTGGGGAAAATCAATTCTTTCTTAGTAGAAGAAGGAACATTAAAACATGGAAAATTGCATTTATTGAATCCATTTGCTTGGAAATAATGTGATTTGTTTTCTGTTTCCCCAAATGTCTTCTGTATTGGGAAGAATTATAATATTCAGCTCAAATGTGCATCTTTTCAGTCTAATATTGGAATTAATCATTTTTTAGAAAACAAAGTAATAATTTCAGAAATATGCACGTCAGTGTAGTACTTCAAAAGACCTCTCAGACACAGACTAATAGCTTACAAATTAAAAAAAGCAATAACTATATGTAACTTTAAATATTTTAAATCTGTCCTTTCAATACCATGATGCGATATTCAAGTAACTCTTCCATAGTAACCTAATATTATGTTACAATATTGATGTCATTTTACCTCCCTTCTCCTCAGATAGGTGTTGAATCATGTCACATTATCACAAGAAGAGTAAGAATAGTACAATAAGATTTTAAAAGATAGAGACCACATACACATAACTTTTCTTACAATGTATTATTATAATGCTATTATTTTATTATTAGTTGTTAATCTCTTATTATGCATTATTTAATTTATTTGTTTATTATAGTACTGGAGATCAAACCCAGAGGCTCACAAAAGCTGGGAAAGAGTTCTACCAATGAGTTACATCCCCACCCCTACTGTGCCTAAATCATATAATAACTTTAATATAGAGATATAACAATAGAGATAATAATATATAGATTCAATAGTTAGGTGGATTGTCAACTTGATTGGCTTGGCATCTGTTCAGGGATTAGTGAAGCACATTTCTGCATGTGTTTGGGGAGGTCACCGAGGAGTGACTTTGGAGTCTATATCTAGTCCTTCCCCTCTTCTTCTCCAGCATTGTTCCCCTGCTGTGCTTCCCAGCCTCCAGAAAATAAGCAGTTTTGCTCCACTGCGCCCTTCCTCCATGACACCTCTGCCTTGGATCCCGCTGACCATGAACTGAATTCCCTGAAACTTTGAAGGAAACAAACCTCTCCTCCATTAAATTGTGAGTGCCAGATATTTTGTCCAGCAATGGGAAAGGATATTCATACAAAGTATTCAATACTATCGTTGATTCCAAATAGTCACTGAGGGACTTGGTTGTAAACTCCCAGATTAGGAGATTAATGTAATATGTTTTACAGTGATGAGACATCTGAAAAAAACTAGATTCAACATAGGCAGGGGCATAGATCTGTGGATGAAGTGTAATCATTTGGAAGATGTTCGCTAAAAGTCTCTGAGAAAGTTATATAGCACACAATGACAGAATAAATTACGTGGATATATGGAGGAAATGTTTACTCAGTTGAAAGAGCTGCAAGTAACAGAAATAATACTAAAATGTTTGGCATGTTCTTTAGAACACCAGCATAACTAGTGTGGCTACAAGAGCTATGTAAAGGAAAAGTAGTAGGAGGTAATTAAGATTGAGTTACACAGGCTTTCAAACTTAGGTAAATCTTTGTAATCTATTCTGAGTGAGATGCCAATCCAGAACAATTGAGCAAAATAATTGAACTCAAACTTTATAAAGGGAACTTTTATAAAGTGTCTGGTAGGTACTTAAGAATGACACAGAGAAGAGCGCTAAGGAGTCTATTTTAAAAATCCAGGTGAGAAATGATTGAACGTTGGACTAGGTGTAAGTGGAAAGAAATGGTCAGGTTTAGGATATATTTTGAGGGAAGACCTAACAGGATTTGCTGGTTGACTGGATATGGGATATGAAAGATTGAATAAAGATCAAGATGTTTCAAAGTTTTTGACCTGCGCCATTGAAGGAGGAGAGTTCAGCTGTCGTTATTAGAGATCATAATTAAACATGTTATTTTATATATATTTAAGTGACAGGTTTGTAGACATGACAGATGAGACATTAAAATCATTATTCTGATAGAAGTCTATAATTCACAAAAGTAAGGGCTAGATGTAAACTTGGTATCTAATAGCAAGAAGGTGATATTTAAAGGTACAACACTGGATTCTATCACTTGTGGAAGTTGTAGATAGAGCAACTGTGTGGGCATTCCAAAATTAGAGGGCAGGAGAAAGAAAATAAACCATCAAAGAAGGTGAAGTAGCCAAATGAGTCGGTAGAGAAACTAGGAAGTCAAGGTATCCCTCAGCTGTGGTTGGATACAGCTTTTCTACCAAGGGTTCAAGTGTTTTAGGTTTGATCCTTACTACGGCAGTGTGAGAGGTAGTGGAATCTTTAAGAGATGCAGCCTAGTGAAATGTCCTTGGGTCCCTGCGGACCCTGCCCTCAGAAGACATTAAAGTATTTCCAGGAATGAGCCTGACTCTGAATCTTCTGCGTCTGTCTGTATCGTGATGCAGTTGAGCTCTTTGACACATTCCTGCCATCTGCCTTTAGGCTCTTGCCCAAAACCTGATGCCAGCTCTATCCCCTTGAACTTCTAGAACTGTTACCTAAATAATCCTTTTTTTACTTATAAACTTAGCCATGTTGAGGTATTTTGTTTTAG
Organism: Hystrix cristata; assembly: GCA_004026905.1. Classification (NCBI taxonomy): domain Eukaryota; kingdom Metazoa; phylum Chordata; class Mammalia; order Rodentia; family Hystricidae; genus Hystrix; species Hystrix cristata. Next base: position 40,624 of record PVJO010005493.1, read on the forward strand.
TAATAAAAATGGACTAACAAACCCCTCAAGACAAGAAAAAGAGGCTATTTCAAGGAGTGAATATCTGCATCAAATGTAATGGCTACAACAAAAGTTGTATGAAACTATATGCAATTGTGAGTTTGGAAGTGTGAACATTCGTCAGAAAAGTCTGTGAAGTTTTGACAGCATGACAGGAACTAAAACCTTAGTGGCGATTCGAGAGAGAATGAGAGAAGAATGAGAAATTCTAATTTGTGGCAATTCTTTCAAAGACCTTTATTCTAAAATGTTAATAGGAAAGTTGAGTTTAAGGGAACAGGGACAAGAACAGGTAAGAGTTTTTTAATTGTTTTTGATTTCTTATGAAGGGATATCACAAAAACTGTGTATGGTTGATGGGAATTGCACGGTGATTAATGTTACTGATTTCATTTTGTTTTAACATCATAATTATATGCCTAATTTTATTTATTTATATATTTTTAGAAAATACTTACCAGTAAAAGAAAATTAAAAATTAAAAAAAAGAGAAAATACCAATTATAGGTAAAGTGCAAGCCATCTGATTAGAACATAGGATGTCAATAGCTCTGACTAGCAGAACCCAAGTAAGGGGAATCAGGAGGCAGCAAGCAAAGCAAAGATAAATGAAACAATCACCCAAGTATTTTAAACATCAAAAAGAGCTATAAGGCAGTATTTCTGTTGAATTATTCTAAATAAATTCTATCAGAACCTTTTAATATCACAGCAGCACTCTACAATCATTATCAACGGTGGTGGCAGACAGTACGACTTATAAGAGTTTAAAGTGCTCAGACTTCCACAGCACTTAGTATAATCAAACTCCAAACTGAATTCTCTGTTCTTAGGGTGGAAATTTGAACTCTCTGGTCTGATGGAGGCACCTAGGTACATCTTTCCTAAACCTTACTCCCTATTAGAATTTTTATGTACTACCAGGGAAAAGAAAGAGCAAATAATTGCATGCTTTCTGCTTTAGTCTTCTCACTAAAATGGGAGTGCTGATTACCTATCTCCTGGGTTGTTACAATAATTTGAGAAACTACAGTATATGTAAAATAGCTGTCATTATTGCAGATAGGGGATCACCATAAACAGGATTTCCAGATAGAATATGAGACATCTACTTAAATGTGAAGGCTAGATTTAAAATATAATAATTGTTTAATATAAGATATTCCGTAGACCTTGAGCCTGAAAAGCAAGCTCTGTACCACTGAGCTACATCTCCATTCTTGACAGTTACATTAGCTGAGTGTTTAGTTTGGTTTTGTGGGGTCTGGTAACCCTAACTGCAAGTTAATGGCCTACAGAGAAGTATCTCCTAGGAGCAGAGGTTTGCAAAATGTGCCAGAGGAAAGAGCAACAGAGGGAACACAGGCCGGTAGGAAGACTAGAATTAAAAGTGAGGACCTTCAGATGTGAGCTGGTAATGCCAAATGGATCAGGCCAACATGGGTTGGAGAAATGAGCTGCTCAAGGGTTAATCTGAACTTGCAAAAACTACCAGAAGTTGGAAATTTATAATTAATGTGAAGAAGTCAATTGAACACATTTTATTTTGTTCTGTAATGTTTTCACTCAAAAATAAAAAAAAATTGCAATAAAAATTATGAACTATTTAAGCTTCATTTTGCATCCCACCAATAAACTTCATTTTGCATCCCAAAGATAAATGAGAATAAAAAAAGCAGTAATGACTTATTAAGGAGAACATGATACATCATAGTTTTAAAAGTAGAGCTTTTGATTCTATTTAATATATCCTCCCAGAGACATGACATCATTATTTATAGTTGTTTCTCTAAAATTAGAGTTCTAGTCATGTTATTTTTCTCTCACTAATTTAACAACTGAGTTTCGCATAATCAATAAATACTGCCACAAAAGACCCAAGTTGGTAATTAAAACAATTGCCACGATATTTCATCCATTTTAACTATTATTGCAGCACATTATAATAAACTATGTAATTATTATCATAAAGATGTAATTATACCATTATCTGGGCATCTGGTTCTAGTCCTCTTTTGTTTCATCCAACATTATGAACATAAATGGAAATTTTAAAAATCAAGTTTTTATATTAAAATTTACCTCACATTGTGTAATCTTTTATAGTTTCATTAATTTAACAAATATTTATAGAATAACAATTATAAGCCAGGCACTGGGTTAAATTCTGGGCAGGCGACATAGATAAAAGGCTGAATAAAGTACAGACCTAACATTATAGAACTAACCGCTTCCTGCTGGAAGAGAGCAAGCAATAAACAACTTACTGTTGTGGTGAGGACTGTAACAGGGTCAGTACAGACTTGGGAAACAAATGTTGGCAGATACCAATTCAGTCCTGGGAATGTATAAAACCTTTCTCAGGGAGATTAAAAAATTCCTTCCAAATTTGAAATTGTTTTTATCAAATACAATTTGAATATGAAATTGTATTTATCAAAATATAGAGATGACAAAAAGAGTAAGAAAAAGTAGTAAGGCAGATGTGGCAAGACATGCCTCTGGAAAGAGATGAAGAAAGTAGGTTATGAGTGTACAAGTCACACTAGTTTAGGATCACATTCCACATGTGTCATGTGGAAACTTGTTTTTTTATTAATGTTGAGGCAGAACTTTATCAAATTTTAATTTTAGAAAGAATATTCCATCCACAGAGGAAATGCCCTAGAAGAGATCAAGAAAGGAGAGGGGAAAATTTTGGAGACATGTTGCATTTTCAGAAGTGGAAAAAATTCAGAAATATTGTTGGGAAAGAAAATACAAGGCAAAGGGTGGATTTGAGAAGTCTAGTGAATATAATCCATAAGCTTTGGTTATTACTTGGATGGATATGGAGACTGAGAAAGGAAAATCAATAGATGTTATTAGTTTTCTGACTCAGAAAAAGTCAGGTCTTTTACTGACTAAGCACATGTGTAGACTGAAAACTAGAGTAAGAATAATACAATTAGGAGAATGAAACTTGTGGTATGCTTGAAAGTAATAGAGTTAAATTTTTCAAAAAGGTGAAATGTTGCAAGCAAAGCAAAGACTGGAAGCATGACCTTTGTATTTAGTAATTTAGATCATTGTTTGCATTCACTCTACTGTCTCATAGGTCTTTGAGAATCACGTGGAAAGAGAAATATCTCTCAACCTGCCTATCTCTGTATGAGTGTGCAAACATCATATCAAATATCCAAACTATGTAATAAAACATCTGTCACCAGGAAATCTTAAAAAATCCTTTAGAAAATATATTTGTGTACTTTATTAACCTGTACTAAAATCTACACTAATCAAACTTCCACATTTTCAAAACTTCCAAACCTCTTCAACTGTTTTGTCTAAAACAGCTTCACAGTTCTAGTTTAATTTCTCAACATTTCCTTACTGTTTGGCTGTAACTGATGTCTGACTCAACCTGAAGGTTCCATTTCACCTTGTACCTTTACAAGGGCTGGGTGGTTTCACTGCAATACTCGTGTGCCATTGATAGACAGTACATTTATCTGGGTACTTAATACCATTTCCAAAGCATTACTTCTCCCTTTTCTCTAAGAATAAACTTTCTTGAAGTAGATTTTAAGGTATTGCATCAGGCACTCACTTTTCTGGATGCTGCTGATTGCTTAAATGCTGTCCAGCATTTATGTCCAGCTTAAATGGTTAAGACAACTTAAATTCTATTATTTACTGGACATTTTTAGTATCTAGCTTATTTTTCTTCTGTCCACTGTAAGTCAGGTATACATTTTAAATTATTTCAGTGTTCATATTAATAATCTACACAAAGCCTCATCTTTTCCAAAGTATATCAATATCTTCCCTTTCCTCATAACTAAATAATTCTTACTTCAGTCACATTTTGAGTTTTAAACTTCCTTCTTACAGTGAAAAAAAATCAAAACTCAGAATTAATTAGTTCACAGAATCAAAATCCCAATAAGGTGGGAGATCAGGGCTCGGCAAGCCAGCTGGATGATCAGGCATGACCTACCAGTCATGGAGACCTGTCAAATCATAGTAAGGATGCACGCCCAGAGCCGCTCCAAAGTCCTGCAAGGTCTGATGCCAAAAGAAGACATAAAAGACAGTGGCTGTTGACTTCACTGCCCTCTTGTACTTGCTCTGTGTGAACGGCATATCTTCTCTTTCTTTCAGAGCACTTCTTCGTCTTGAACACTTCTTTTTGCCTTTCTTTACCACTTGTTTTTCTTCTTCTTTTACCTTAAGTAAATGTTGAACTTTCAGGTTGTCCTTTTTAGTTCTTTGTATGGGACAGCGAGAGTTTGGAAAAGACCGTTGGGCCCCAATTGTCCAAAACACCAACACAATACTCTGTGTTCTTGTTACCATCTCTTCTGTCCCATCTCTGTTGGCAGATTGGATTCTTTCACCTCAATCCACTTGTGACTATGCAAGCACTGAATTTCTAAAAATTATTTTTCCTCTCTTTTTATCATCATTTTATCTCTATTGAATCACACCTGTAAGTTTACCAATGCACAATAACAGTTCTGCTCTTAAAGTGTGACCTCACGGCATTCTATAGTTGTTTCCCCATTTTTCTTTACTCTTTGGCAGTAAGTCACTAAATTAAATAAATCTACCAATCGCCTCCTTTTCTTCTCTCATAATACCCCCAAAGACTTCATGTCAACTACTGTTCTAGTGACTAGCAGTTAAGACCATATCAGCAAACCATATGATCATTTTTCAATCATTTTAGTAAAGTCGACATCAAAGTTTGATGCCTGCACACTCTTTCCTCCATCATGCATTTTCAGGTAAGTCACAGAAATCCAGAAATTTCTAGATTTTCTCTAACCTTTGAGGACTTGCTGCTTCTTCCCATTTTACTCATCTTGAAATATTGTAATGTCTAAGCTCATTCTCTGTATGTCTTCTCTTTTCTTTGCATATTTATTGCATGGGAAGTACAATTCAGTTTTGCTGCTTTAACTGCTATACAAATCCTGATGACTTCCAAAGTTATATAGCTCAGATTTCTCCTTGAATCCTTGGGCTTTATGCACATAACCATTTAGATATTTAATAAGCATCTCAAATTTTATATATCTGTAATTTACTTTTAATATTCCCTTTATAGTTTTCCCCATCTCATTTAAAAACGATTCCATTCTTTAATTTGTTTATACAAAAAAAACCCAAGAAAAATATTGCTGCTTCCATTTTAATCATTTCCTACAGTGAGTTTATCAACAAGTTCTGTAAATTTGACCTTTCAAAATAACCAGACCAAAATTCTTTTCAAGAAAATATAGATTGCTTGTAATTTTTATGTTCATTACATATCTTGCGGTATAGCCTGGGCATTACATAACATCCAGAGATTATTGGTAATTTATTAGATGTGACAGTGTTATAGTTTTGGTTAAGTAGCAGAATATTTTTTGAAATGCATACTGAGTTGCTTAACCATAGAATGTGATGGTTTCTTATTGCTGCATAAAATGAACAAATAAATAGAATGAGTTACAAACTCGCTGCAACTTTCCACACACTAAACATTTCCATTCACTGGTTCTTTTTATCCCTTTGATGTGTATTATTTAACTGCTATCCTTGTTCATTATCATTGCTATCTTTTACAAAAATATCAGCTGCAGAAGGACAGATTAAGTTTTAAAGTTTATTTTATCCACTACTGTATTTCCAGAACTTACACAATTTTTGGACACAAAACATAGTCAAAGGATAAATGTTGAATAAGTAAATAAATTGATTTTTCTTCCCCCGCCCCGAACTTCCCCAGAGCTTCATTCTTACATATCTTCACTTCTCCTTCCCTACAAACTTTCCTAGGAAAAGTTGACTGTCACATATACATGTGTGAAATCTGTTCATATCTCTGTAGATGCCTCTTTCTTTTACTGTTGTTAGAAACCAAATATTTGCTATTTTTAATCCCTTCTCCATTCCATATCGATGCACTCTATCAGCTCAGCCTTCAAAATACGTACTGAAATAATTTAGCTTTCACTCTCTTCAGAGCTACAAGTCTAATCTAAGCCATCAAATTTGCTGTTCTGGTTTACTGTAATAGCCATTCTTCCCTGGTCCCACTTTCGCCTTTCTATAATTTATTCTCCTCATTATGGTTGGAGTGATATTTCCTACATGCAAAACAAATGCTATTACTGACTCTATGTAGCTCTCCAGTGATATCTCATTTCATGTAGAAAAAGTTCAAATGTCTTATCATTATCTGAAAAGGCCTATATGAAATACTGTATGTCAATTTCTGTTGAGATTCTTTCCTTTTTGACTGTATCCCTGCCAGCTTGTCCTCTTGAAACCACTTATTCAAAATTCACGGGTTAAACTGGGCCTGGCAAAGTGAATATGCTTGTAATCTCAGTTATCTGGAAGGCAGCAGCAGGAAAATTGTAAGTTCAAGGCAAGACAAGACCTTGTCTTAAACAGGGCTGAGGAAGTAGCTCAACGCTCACTAGATTCAATCTTAGTCACCCCTCCCCCGCCAAAAACGATCAACAGGGTCTAAGAAGTCAAACACTTTCATGAACTTCAGTAGTTTTTAAGTAGCAGAATCTTTGCAAATCTTGCGCTTCTAAACCACAGATCATACAGCATCCCAGCCCAATGATGCCAAGAACACATTCAGGACATGAATTAGACAGCAAGAAAGACTGATTCTGTGGGCAATGGATTGGTGCGGGTTGATACAGTATAATACTGCAGAACTGAGGGGGAATGTACCTGAATAAAAGTATATATGTAACAGGTAGACTGTCATGACTAAGGCCTAATAAAACGCTCTAGATGGAAGATTCTGATAAGAGATATATGAGACACCACGAGTAAGAATAATTAAAAATCCAGAATGAATTTTTTTTTTCAAAATAGTAGGTAGATGCAGAAAGGACGTTTGGAGGAAGAATACGCCTTGGGTACCCAGAATTGGAATGGCAGTTTAATTATTTTTTATTTACTACTGTATTTAATTAGTGAGATCTCAGTTGTTTCTGGAATATTGGGTCACACTGAAGGTAATTCTATAGGATGTATATCTTTACGGAAATCTCCCATTAGGCATACACAATTTAAAAGTCCTACGACAGCCTTAAATTGCTCCATTGCTACAAAATAATTAATTAGTTCATTAATTTAAAAATTCTGCAACCAATTCTGGTACAATTAGCTACATAAACATGTCTGCTTATCATAACCCTTTCCTTCGTGTTCTCATAGCTCTTTGTGTCCAGAATCACTAAGTAGGCAAAGTGAATGTAACAGATTTCATTTGAGCGAAGAACAATTCATGAATTATACAACACTTAGACCTGGAAGAGGTGCAGAGAGTACAACTGCATGTGTGAGGAAATGGGGTTTGTTTTGTGGTAGGTACAGAGTTTAGCGAGGATTGAACCCTGGGCCTTGGCACTAAGTTGCATCCTTTTTTATTTTTATTTTTCAGACAGTTTTCCTAAATCACTAAGTTGCCCAGAGTGGGCTTGAATTTATGATCCTATCGCTGTAGCCTCCCAGAGTGCTGGGATTAGAGGTGTGCGCCAGCAGGTCCAACTCATTCAGCTTCCATAAATCAGCAAGGAAACAAAGTAGAGTCGACTGGGTAGATCCAGACATCTACCTTATTTGGACACAATATGATGAAGTACTTTACCTTATTTGGGCATAGTCTGAGGAGTTGGTTGCCTATGATTAAAATTTAGCTGTTGTTTGTTACAAAAATACAGCCCTAATTTAGGCATCAGTTTGTTTACATACTAAATTAGGTTATGTTTTGTTCTCTAAGAGCTCAAAAGTATAGAGATAGCCACAGGTAAATAACTCTTTGCACGCTTAGTTTTAAGATGGTACAAGAAGCAAAAACATATTTGCATTGTATAGTGTTAACTTTACAGATAAAAGAGAAAGTAAACAACATAAAAGAGTGGTAATAGTAAAAGAGACAACATAAAACTCAATAAATATTTTAATTTAAATCTACTTTGTGGCAAGCACTCATTACTCAACAAAATATGAATAATGTGAATTACTGGTAGATGTATATCTAAAGGAATACACATCCTAATATATAATTGAGATGATTTTTTAAAAATTATAAATACTCTGGTGAGTATAATAAATGCATTTCAATGACTTTTAAGCCAAAATAGTCGAAATAATTCATGTTAGATGATGGTCATCTAAACACTTATTTAAGTATGAATTTTTTTTATTTTACTTTTCATTGCCACAGAAAAAGCCTTTTCTTTTTTTGAAGGAGGGAGCAGAATGGAGGAAGGTACGAAGAATCTGAGAATTGAATTCAGGGCTTCATATTTGGAGACAGGGTCTTACTAAACTGTCCAGTTTAGGCTTGTGGTTGCAATCCTCCCGCTCAGTCCGCTGGCGTTCTGACTTCGCAGGCATGCCCCATCACACCTAGTTGAAAAGGCTTTCATTTCAACCGAATTTTCAACATATGAGGATGTATCAAAAAGAGCTTGGCAGGGCTGGGGATTTAGCTCAGTGGTTAGAGTGCTTGCCTCACAAGTACAAGGCCCTGAGTTCGATTCCCAGTACAAAAAAAAAAAAAAAAAAAGAAAAAAGCTTGACACTGGAACAAGACAGTTGTTTTTGAAGCCCATTTTTAAAACATAGTTGTTTTCAACTTTATTTTCCCCTCTCTGGTCTCTTTGAGAAACCCTATATCACAGGTTGTTGTGAAAACTGGCCCAATGGGGAATACGCATCCCACTGTGGATATATGTATGGAAAAGACTACAAGCAATCTCTAGACATGCTGTAGTGCTTAAAAGGATTTTTTTACTGTCCTTAAACTTGTCCTTGTCTATCTTTTCTTACTCTTCTTCCTCTTCATCATTATATTGTCCATTCATTAAATATTTTAAGCAGTGCTGTAAACATTTGGTTAGAAATTGCATATGTTCTGTGCAACTACACAATAAAATCTTTAATGTCTTTGTTTATGAATAATACCACTGATGATGAGTTTAGGTACATTTCCCAAGTGTACACAACTAATATAACTTGTAATAAATACATTTTATTCTCCCTATAAATTGTCCATCTTCCGTGTCCTAAATAACCTTTATACCATACTTTAGATTGAATATATTTTGAAGATTTTTCAAAAAAAACTTTATTTCTATATTTTATATTTCACAATTTATTCCATGCTTATCCACAAGTTATTTCATCATTAGGTAGTCATACAAAATATTAAGAATTATAGCAGTATTTTAGAGCTCTAATCATAAAATAGTATGAAATATTATTTTGATTCTTTAACATCTCTCCATATAAATATTTTTTAATAAAATTCATATGATTCTCTCCAAGGTACATTGCCTTTAAATTCCTAAGTCATTAAATAATACTTTTCAATGTAAATTAATTATCTTCACAGTTTTTATTAGGGTCCATCTGCTTTGGACATAGAAAGTAAAATCCCGCGACAGACTTCACTGCAATTAGTGAGTCATTCAAAATCACATTTGTCACTGTCAGTAAAGAAGAGTCTGAGAGACATCGCCTGAGCTGAGTTTAGAGTCTATGAGAGCTGCCAAGTCCAGTCTGTTCCTCCTTCTCACGTTTTTGTTTCTAAGTACAACCCAGAAAGATGCAGCCAAGAAGAGGAGGGAGGGGGAGGAAGGTGTGCTTTCAATCCTTCTTCAGTTCAGCTCACAAATCCTTAGTAGTCAATCCGAATGATCACAATCTCTTTATAGATATTTGGTTGTCTTCTCTGTCTTTTAATTATAGACAGTATTGTTGTCAATATTCAGAAAAATCTATCAATTTGTTTATTTATTGTCTATTTTCACTCATTATACTGATAGATGTCTGAGATCAGACACCTTAACTGTTTTCTTCACTTTGAATTATCTAATGCCTGTAGATAAATTCCTGGTACACTGCAGGCAATAAAATACAATTAATGAATAACAAATAGCTTTCTGAAAACAATCAGTTCAATATTTTATATTGAATTTTTGGAAAAAGCAAGTGAATACTGACCATCAATTCATACATCACAGGGTAAGAGTGAAATCATTTTTTCACAGGTGAAGGTAACTTTTAATCTAGAGAACAGAGATGTATCTGTAGGGAAATGGGAGTGAATTTAACTGGTTTTAAATACAACTGATAAGAGGGACTTTAGATACATTCTTTGAGGGTAAAAATCAGAGATCCATCAGCTAAAATTTATAGGGAAGTAGGTTCTAGCTTAGTATATGAAAAGACATATTTTTCTTTGAGAAAAAGTTTAAATATAGTGCCAGTACATTGGATTGTAGAATGGCCTGAATGAAAATCTTTTATCGATGAGATCTAGTAATGATTATTTTTTTTCGTTTGTTTGTTTTTTGGTTCTGGGGATCGAATTCAGGGCCTATGCTTGCAAGGCAAGCACTCTAACTGCTGAGCTAAATCCCCAGCCTAGTAATGATTACATTTGTTAAGGATTGGAATCACTTTTTCCATTATGAAACACTCATCCCATTGTGAAAAGTGAGCAAATGGAAATTAGACTAGCATTATGCTGATAGTGTAGAGAAAATGAAACACTGGGTGGGAGATTAGACAACATTATTTCAAGGAAATCCCTACTTTATTAAAAGGCATAGTATTTATTCTCCTGGCACTACAAAAACAAACAAACAAACAAACAAACAAAAACTTAGAAAGGATGCTCAGAAAAGTATTAGTTAAAAATTTAATAGAAAGGGCTTTAGTGTAAAAATACTTGTGATTATGTGCTAATAAAGTAAGATGCTTGCCCAAGAAATAACTTAATGCTAAAATTGTACTTAATAAAAACTTTATATTATGGAAAATAAAAATAAAATGATTTTAATTGAATAGTTATTAGTCAAAGAATGGAATAGAAAAAATATTGAAAAGTAACATATTGTAGGTAGCAATCATAGATATGCTATTACTTCTTCAATATTGATAAAAATTTAATATTATTTGGGTTAAAGATCTTCACTAGTTAGTAAAGTAATTTAAATTGACCACTTAAATAAGAGAAGATAATTTTATATGCATCATGATTTTAATGATTAGAAATTGCCTATACACTCATTTTAGAAAATTCACTAAGCATTATTTGGTTTCTATTCTTTACACGGATATATTACAATAAAACTGACTTAAAGTGTTCATTGTATTGAAAGTTTTCCATAAAAAAATAGTACTATTGTTCTTTGTCCACCTAGTCAAGGCAAATTTGGTTGTTTCACATCTTATCCTAATTGTTAAAAGTGAAATGTTTTCGTACCTGATTTACATCATTGAATGCAGCTATGTAACCTAGTTTTCAGGTTATATAATAAGACTACTTTTCATTAGGAAAGAGTAATATTAAATTTTAATGGGCATAATAAGACATTTAGCTGAAGTCATGATAACTCCAAATTTATGCTTTGGGATCATGGACTTCAAGATAATTGAATTCAACTTTCTGAGAGTGAACTCTTACTCAGACATTGCAGTTGTATAATCTTGGACAATTTATTCTCTGTGCCTAAGCCTCGTGGTCTGTAAATTCAGAATAGCGGTGCTACCTCCTCCAAAGAATTGTTTTACAGATTAACTGAGTTATTGCATAAAAAGTGCTGAGATGAATGTTGAAGAGACATAAACCCACCTCCCCACCCCCCCCAAAAAAAAACCTTGGCTGGAATAGCATCCCATTTATTCATACACTTGTGAAACAGATCTTAAATAACCTCGAAGTATCTGACTTAACATACCCACTAGTTGTTTAAAAAAAAAACAACTTTCATTTAGAAAGGCAAGTTTTAATTCATAATTTTATGTTGTATAATTCCAATCAATTTGCTATGGGAGTGAAGAAAACAAATATACCTGGTCTCATAGACCTTTGGAGTCTAATGAAGCTGAGTAATCAAATACAAGGTTCTCCTGTGAAGTGACCTAAAAATAGTTTGCATTTAAGAAAAATTTATGCTCAAATCACCCCTTTAAGAAAAAAAAAACAATAATTAAGATTTGGTATAATTTTCTGCAGCATTTGATTTCCCAGGTCTTTTCTAATGTAAAAGTATTACCTTAAATTTAGTAATTTTAAAATTTATATATGCCATACAGGACTAAGTTTCCAGGACTTTTTCTTGGCATTTCTCAAGTTCATTCCTGAAACAGTGGGCTTGAGGCCAAGCCTTTATGGAACAGCCTAGAGCAAACCGACATGAATAAGAGCAAACCTGATAGGACTTGGAAGACTCAAAAGAGAAACCAATTTGTCTCAAGTTTGGAAGTATTTTCTTATTTATATTTAATGTGACGTCTGCCCCCTTATTAAAATAAGTGCTCTACTGCCATTATGTGTAGTACATTTGAACTTTCTGCTGGGATTTGTGATTGCATCCAAAAGGTAACATTCGCCTTATTGTCACTCGAAAACAAAAATAGTTACAAACATAATGCATCTTTACATTTAGAAATTGGGTAAGAATTATGGACGCACTTGCCAAACTAATGAAAAAAAGAGAAAAGGGAGACAGAAAAAGAAGAGAGGGAATGAGAGAGGAAGGAAGGAAGCAAAGAAGAACGGAAGAAAAGAAAGAAGGAAGGAAGGAAGCAAAGAAGGAAGGAAGGAAGGAAGAAGGAAGGAAGGAAGAGAATTGAGGGACAGAGGAAGAGTTACTGCTTCTCTTTAAATTGACCTACTATTCAGCCCAGTTCATTATTTTCCGGGGAGCTGGAGGAGGCTTAAATTTGCCCGGGAGTTCTCTTTAATGCTCCAGCTAATTACACAAGGCCTTATGTCCAAACAATGCAGAGGAAAGAAGAATAATCTTTCAGACTGTAAACTCTGTTCATCCATCATACCACCAATATACTAAACATCTTGGAAATCCTTTGTCTGGCAACCCTTTGCCCTTTCAACTGATGAAAACTGAAGATGTGCAGTGTAAACTGACTACTAAAGGACAAATGAGCAGCCCTACAGATCTGTTTTTTTCTCGAGACCCAATCCAACTACTTTAGTGAAATATTTAGAATATAGCTTAACTAGACAAACTTCTTTTAAATATTAATTAAGAACTATATTTTGAGGAATTTTTCCTCAAAAAATACAGAAAATGTGCTAGAAGAAAAAACCTTACTGATTAACAAAGAAATTAGCCTAACAATTTAATGAATCTACGGAACTGTTCTTTAATAACTATATCTCTTGTTTGCAGTAGAAATATCAGAAGATGTGAGGAAGAAGTAACAAATTTGAACTAGATTTAAATATTTGTATTAAATATTTTAAATTGCAAATGATCCAAGTATAAAAATTCTCTATGTCCAATTGCATTATCATACAACCCATATTGTTTTAGTAACTAATTCTTTTGCCCTTATTATATGCAGAAGGAAAAACGTACCATCATTGAAAACCTTCCTAAGAAGCTATAGTGAGTCAACATAGAGGATCTAAGTGGGCATTGCAACAACTAATTTAGGTTCAATTTGTGAGCAAGCTTTAGAGAATCACATAGATGCGGTGGCTCCGTATCATCCAATGTAGGACTTTGAAGTCAAAGGCATTACTACTTCAGAGCTTTTGAAGAATCAATGTGATTTTTTTCACATATATACAGTAATATTTATAACTCTATTTTTCCAACTTACAGCATGGTAGTAAAGGCTTTTCATTTTTCTTCTTCTAACACTAAAAATTGATATTTCATGATTAATACTGAATTGGTAATAGAATGCTGTTCAGTCAGTTTTAATTTCAACAAGCATTTTTTTTTTTGAGCAGATACTTTCTCTTCAGGCTTAGGAGCAGAAAAAGTGGTGAGCATGCAAAAATAGGTAAGATCTGATTTGTTCTGAAGCTTAAAATACAATTTTTATTTACAAAATTTAGCACTGTTAGAATGTGTTACATTAATACAACATTATGTTAATTAAATTGTTATATAAATTACATCTGTTCAGTTGTTTTTGACAGTTTCAATATTCATGTTGCAGAATGCACACGTACAAAAAGGTAAACACACCTATATGTGTTCCATATACTCATCTGTGCACAATGCGTGTCCTCCTAAAACTCATGTGTTGAAGTCTTAACTCCCAATGGGAAGATTCTAAGAGAAGGAGCTTTTGGGAGGAGCTAAGGTCATAAAGGCAGGCTCTCACAAATGGGCTTGATGGCCTGTTATCAGAGACTTAGAAGAGTTCCATTGCCCTATCCACCACAAGAGGACAAAGCCAGAAGATGGTTGTCCGAACAAGGACGTAGAGCCTCACCAAACACCCAGTCAGCCCGCTCTTTGATCTTGAGCCTCACATTGTACAGAACTATGAGAAATGAGTTCTGTTATTTAGAAGGTATCCAGTGTGTCGTACATTCCCGAACAGACTACGAGAGTGTGCACACATGTGCGTGTATGCAAAGAAAATTATTTGAATTATTCAGCTTCTTTTTAAGGAGTCATCTTGGAAGCTTGTTGGAAATCACGAAGTTCAGTGTATTAAATTACATAAAATGAATCAATCCACCTAGACACGGCTTGTGGATTAAAATGGGGCAGATATGACTGAGTTACAGGTAATGCAATTGTAAATTAATACTAAGTTGCTTTAATAAAGTTCAGTAGTATTATAATCATTTTAGTTAGGTATATAATTGGAATAAGCATTACAATTGATTTATTTTAAAAAGCTTTGCTTAGATTTTAGAACCTTAATTAAATGGAATTAATAATTGAACTTGGTCAAATTCATAAATATGCTAGTCATTGAAAATTCCTCTAGAAAGAAGAAAAAAACTACACTGAAGCTTATTTGATACCCATATTTCACCTAAGGAGTTTCCTGCATGCAACACAAAGGAGAGAAGGTGGTATTTGAATAGAAAAAAAAAATTATTTACCCTTTTTTATTCTTTCAGTGTCAATATTTTATCTGTGTCCATATTTTCCTGAAACAGATTACACTATGAGTTCATGTTCAATTTATGCTTAAATATGAAGAGTGATTTTTTTACTGTCTGAATAATATTTAGTCTGCTCTTTACATAAATATGTCAAATTAATACAAAATAAAGCCCAGTGTGGTGGTACACCCATGAAATCTCAACACTTGGGAGGCAGGAGGATCACAAGTATTAGGCCAACTTAAAGTACATACCAAGCCACTGTCTGAATAAAAGAAAGAAAAAGAAAGAAGTTGGGGGAGGGGAGGAAAGAAGGAAGGAAGGAAGGAAGGAATGGGAGAATGAAGGGAAGGAGGAAGGGAGAAAATTTGTGAACATTTTTATTTGCTGGCACCACTACTATAAATGGTATCAACCGAAGGTCTTATAACTTTCTTTAGGCTCAATTTTGCTCAGTTTGATCCTGATTTTTCCTAATGTATTAAATATCCACAACCTACTTTTTAAATGGAATATTCAGGGCAAAGATAATATGTTATCAGTTAGTTTTTACTGAAATGTTAAATTATCATGGCAAGAAAAAAATAATAAGCATGCGAAGCATGTTTTATAATTGTCCCAGGGTGTAGGGTCACCCCCAGCAAAAAGTGATACACAGCAGAATCCCACAATTTGGATCAGAATATGAATTTTCCTAAAAATAGAGAGATTACCACCTGTGAAATATATTTTTTTGTGCACGGTAGTTTTCAAATGTGAACATTTAGGGCTGGGGATTTAGCTCAGTGATTAGAGTGCTTGCCTTGGAAGCACAAGGCCCTGAGTTCGATCCCCGGCACCACAAAAAAAAAAAAAAAAAAGTGAACATTTATTATTTTGTATTAAATGACAAAGAGATAAGTTTCATATTTATACCCTGGTCCCATGGTTTGCCTGACTGTTAAGGAGTGGGCACACTTGCAGGTTGGGAATGACGCACACAGTGACTTGCTTGGGACTTATCCTCCCATGAGGGCTGATAAAGCGGGGACCCAAGAGTGAGTAAAGCAATCTGAGGAGAAAAAGACCAGCAGTTTGACCCGGGTTGTACGGAAATACCCCTTTGAGACGGTAAAATGAAAACAAGAGGAGGACAATGATGGGAAGAGTCAGTTGAGATATATACTATAAATTAATACATTGCAATGTGCGTATTTTAAAATACCACACCTGTATTGAAATGTGTAAATTGAGTCACATTTTTAGTACTCTTAGGAGAAAACTAAATTAAAGAGCCTGGGAGTCCTTTTGCAGTGCAGAGAGATTCAGTAAAATAAACATTAACTATTAAATTCCCACTGCAAGTACATGCATCTCCATTTGAATGTAAAACTTAACGTGGGAATTAACATGGGAACAAGTGAGCATAACATACGAATTTTTCAGTTAATTATTCATGTAATTGCACATATCATGGGACACGATGTGGTAACCCAATACATGTAAACAATGTGTAATATCAAAGCAGGGGAATTAGCACTTATGTCTCTTTACATTTTATTTTAAAACTAACACATTAATAGTATATATTTAAAAGGTACAGTATGATGTTTCAATGCTTGTGTGTGGTAAAGTGGGTAGTTAGCCAAAAATAAGAGCTGGACTGGGAAACTGGCAGCAGGCCCTGAGAAGGAGATCTTGTGAACGGATAATGGTTTCAATTTCCCGTTTATGGTCCTCAGAATCCCTGAGATGGGCACCTTGAACATCCCCAACACCCTTGCCAAGTCCTCCGTCTACCTACTCTTACACCTTTGATCACACTCTGGACACACCTAGGGGAACCAATTTAGTGGTGACCTGTGGTGATCTGGTTACCTCCATTAGGCCTCATGTACATGCATTTATTTGTATTGTGGTTTCAAACCTTACTGCCCTCATTGGATTTGCGGCCATGCTTGTTTCAACTAAAACCATTTAGTTCAAAAAATCTCTCTCTCAGTATAATGGTGGAGATTCATGGTTGATTGGAAAGAAATCTAATTATTTACCATCCTCAACCATTCCTCCAAATACCAGGAAAAACAAAAGAGAAACTAACCCCAAGCTTGCTCCAGTTGCCTTCCGGAGGGTGCTCTTGCATTGCTGGTGGGTGCCACCCCGGCTCTGTCCACTTGTGCACTGTCCTTACTTACGAAAGATAGCCTTGTGCAGCATGTACTACGCTCACGCCTCGGTAAACGTGCTTCAGAAAACTACTATGGTCTGATTCTGCGTTCCATTCTGTGAAATTCCTCATGGATTTTCTCAGGGAGGATCAGGAGTTGAGTCAACCAACCCAGATCATCACCCGGCCCACGATGATTTCAAATTTCCCAAACATATGTATTGATAAAATCAGGGTAACTAACATTTATAGCTCCTTATCATTACATTGTATCCTAAATCTTCAAGCTGTCCTCTTTTAGGTATTTATAATATATATATGTATACACATATTTTATAATATATGTATATACATATTTTATAATATATATACATATTTTATAATATATTTATATATTTTATTATAAAATATACATATTTTATAATATATATACACATTTATAATATATATTATAAAATATGTATATACATATATACATACATAATACTTATGTATACATATATACATAATCAGAAATTATAATCATCTCACATTTCTGTAAGTACACTAGAACGTATTACTTCTATGTTACTGTGTCATGGTAGTTGTTTGTTATCCAACCTCCCTCTGTTTTCATTTACCAACCCACTCATCCCAACCCCTATTATCACTATTCTACATTCATACTAACTTTTGTTAGCATCCATATATAACAGAATATACACATTTGAACTTTTGTGTATGACTCATATAATTTAACATAATATCTTTCAGTGCTACAAACAATAGGGTATCATTCTCTTTTTATAGCTGAATAAAATTTCACTGTCTAAATACACCACTTTTTTTTATCCATTCGTCTTTTCATGGGCATCTAGGTTGATTGCATATCTCAACTATTGTGAACTGTGCAGTAACAAATTTCACATTATTGAAGTTCAAATATCATTTTAATAGGCAGATATCATTTCTTTTGGATATTCATTCAGGAATAACCCCATGAATTTATAGCCTACTTGTTCTCCATAAAGACAACAAAAACATACATTGGAGCAAGGACAGCCTGTTCAATAAATGGTACTAGGAAAATTGAGTATTTATATGCAAAACATTTAAACTTTCCTTTTCTCCTACCCTACATAAAAAGTAAAAAAGAATCAAAGATTTAAACATAAGATCTGAAACAACAAAACTACTAGATGAAAATAGAGGGGAAACACTTCAACACAACAATGAAGGTAATATTTTGGATAAAAAACTAAAAGCTCAGGAAACACAATTGTAAACAGATGAATGGGATTACAGCAAACCAAGATCCTTCTACGCACAAAGGAAATACAGCAAAGAGACAATGTACAGAATAAGAAATGCCTGTACATCTGACACCTGACAAAACATTGAAATCTAGAATATACGAGGAATTAAAAAAAATCAGTAACGAAACAATCCCATATAAGATGGAAAAATAATATGACTGATAAAGAAATCCAAATGGCCTACAGATTTATGAGAAATGCTCAAAATGATTAGCCTTTAGGGAAAAGCAAATCAAAGCCACAAGACAACACCTCACTTTTGCTAAAATGGCTATTATGAAAGGTACAAAAATTAACACATCCTGGTGCAAATGTGCAGAAAAGAGAGCTCATACACTATTGATGCGAAAGTAAATTAGTACAACTGTTATGGAAAATGGTGTAGAGCTTCCTAAAACAAACAAACAACAAAAAAAAAAAAACCAAAAAAAACCAAAGCTAGAAACACTATATAATCCTGAAATCCCATTAGCAAGTATATATCCAGGGGAAATGACGTCAGTACATTGAAGTGACGTCTGAATTTCCATGTATATTACAGCACTATTGTCAAACACAAAGAACTGGTAGTAGCCTAAATGTCCATGAACAGGTGAATGGATTAAACCATGCAATACATGTATACAACGGAATGCTTTTCAGCCATAAAAATGATAACATCTTGTCTTTTGTGACAACGTGGGTAGAATTGGAGATCATTATGCTAAATGCAAAAAGCTGTGCTCTGTAATAAATGTACCACATAACCTCACCCACTCTTGGTTTCTGAAAAAGTTAATCCGATCTTCTTACAGCTCCTCTACTCCTTAATGTAGAATTGTGTTGTGTGGATTATAATTTATGAATCCATCAATAGTTGCATATTTAAGCTATTGTTCGATATTAGCTAGCTCCTATCAGCCCTTTTCTGACAGGAAAGTATTTCAACTGGGTTTTAAATTTTCAACAACTACTAACCACGGTTTCATAAATTTTAAAGCAAATTGAAATTTATGAAATGTAATTAGAAATAAGTTATAAATTATAAGTTTCTAAATTCTTAAGGAAAATCTTATTTCCTATATTATAATTGGATACATAGATTGGGAATTTTTAAACCCAAGAAAATTTATGTATGAAATTAAGTTCGTACACCTTCATAAAAGGACATACTAAGTCAATTCATGTCTTTCTCTTTAACCTATTCATGAAATGAGTTGTGCAATATGTACCCAAAGTTCGATGAAGGACAGGTAATTTTCTGTAACATAGATATTAAGATACTTTCTGCCATTTTTGTCTAAATAGACTCTGTATTACAAGTTTTCAAATCTATATAAGAGTCAAATTGTAATAGATGATCTTTTACCATTCTGGTATTTTACAAAGTAGAAAAACAACCTCATTGAAAACTAAAGTATGTTTTTGAGATACATAGTACATACTTATGTATTTCTTAATAAATGTATAATCATTTTGATGGCTTTACAGTGTCGCAAAAGCAATGTTTTTGAGAAATAGAAAACTCAAGATGTTTATATCTACCTTCTAATTTTGACGTCAGTCCGACTTCTGTAGCTGGTTAATACACTACATTTTACAACATTTTAATTCATACTGACAGAAGAGGTTTGTAGGTCTTGTTAAGTTTTAAATTCTTAGGAGATCTCTTAAATTATAGAGTTAAATATTCCATCACTTCAATAGCTACTTCAATCATTTTTTGAAAACTATATCTGCATCCACAGCAAAGGCATTTTATTATCTTTGAATTACAAGGTGAATGTCATAAGTTATTACATAGGACAAAGTCTGTTAAATGAGCACTGACAGTGCCATTAGTACTTTGCTCTTAAACTCAAGTACGAGTCAGCTCTGCTTAAGTCACCATTTGCAGAAGCCAGAAATGAATGTGCAGTTAAAATGGTGCCATAAGTTAATTAGAGTAGAATTAGAAGGAAAGTGGGCAATTTAGGGACATAAGAATTGCTGTACCGAATCAGACCGATGGTTCTCCTGGTTTAATATCCAGCCTCCAGCAGCTGTACTTGTTAGTTTCCACAGTTTTAAAAGAAAAGTAAAAGACTACACAATTCTCACAAGCAAGTATGCCATCTGTGATCTGGAGAAATTTTCTTCTTGACCTCTCTCAAATAACACTCTCAACCAGGAGCTCCAGTCCTACCATGATATTAGTTTAGCTTGAATAGTTCTGGTTATTAATAATCCTCATTAAATCATCCAATTCCTACATAAAATCAACTAGTCCATCAGGAAGCTTTTTATCTCTAAAGCTCCTGAATCCTGAATTCATGGTGGAGCATGCCTGCTTCTAGGAGAAAATATGAGTTTATGGTGTTTATTTGGTATCAGTTCCTGATGGTAAAATTACCTACAGATAACCACACTGGATAAATTTCTGCTTCTGTTTCCAAAAGTAATCTGTGTTGAGAGACTTTTGCCAACCCCTCTCCTCACCCCTACCCCCTTTCGAAAAAATCTTATATCTTCCGATATTACTCTCAAATTTCTATTTATTAGTAATCTGCACATGCTATATGAATGATGAAGAATTTTGCATGCTAAACTTCTAGAAACATTCATTAGAATTTTTAAGGTGGAATGAAACTAAGAAAAAGAATGGATTACTTTATCACTTCAGTCTTCTCTCTATGATAGAACTACCTGCAACCATGCTGTAGGTTTTTAAAATTGTTCTAAATAATACTTCAGCTCAATATTGCTAAAAGAGGGAATTCACAAAAAATACCTCATAAATATTATATTCATCTAAGCTAAAGATTAAACCATTTTTTCCTGTTAGATTTTAATGTACTCACACTTGTATTTTAAACTTTTAACTCTCGTAATACTTCCTTCTAGTGTAGAATTCAAAATACTAGGTTTTTCATCATTTAGATTAAGAGCAAAGCCAGATTATTTTTTCTTTTCAATTTTGTTTGTTTGTTTGCTTCTTTCCTGAGACAGGGTCTCGCTGTGAACTCCTGGCTGGCCTCGCACTTGCTTTTTTTTTTTTTTTTTTTTTTTAACCAAGAACATGTACTGGTACATTGTCCATATATCAATCACATTTAACATGTTTGTTTTGTACCTGTACATGGTGTCTCTTGGTTCTCACCCCCTACCCTCCCCTCCCTTCTGTTCCCTCCATCCCTATTTACAGCAGGTTTATTTACAATTCTCCATGATTTCCCTTTCCCCTTTCTTTCCGTTTTTCCCCTTCCTGCTTTTCTCCCCTTCCCTCTTTCTGGTACTCCTTTCCTTTGTATATTATCTTCCTTTTATATGATATCCATTACACTACTTTGTCCTTATTTACAGTTATGGTCTCTCATATCAGAGAAACAATTCGATGTGTGGTCATGAGTGTCTGATTTATTTCGCTTAGTAGTATATTCTCAAGGAACATCCATTTACATACAAATGACTCTAGTTTATCCTTCTTTATGGCAGTGTAGTACTCCATTGTGTAAAAAAGCCACATCTTCTTTAGCCATTCATTGGTCGTTGGGCATTTGGGTTGTTTCCAAGATCTAGCTATTACAAACTGCGCTGCTATAAACATGGTTGTGCAAACATCTCTGTGGTATGATGATTTTGCCGAAAACTCACACTCGCTTTGTATTCTGGCTGGTCTCTGGAACTCCACATAATCTTGCCTCCGCCTTTCGAGTGCTTCAATTACAAGCACGATCCACCTTGTCTTGCCTTCCTTGTTTAATTCTATGTTAATTCTGCTCCTGTTCCCAAGTCTTCCTCATTTGCCCTTCTGGATCAGTTCCTTATTTTCTCTCCTTGCTTCCACTAGAATTCTTTTCCTCCACGTAATGTCATTTCCAGCATGCAGTGATGGTGACCTCTTCTGAAAATTTTTGTCCCTTTTGTTTAGACTTGATTTAGAATATTTTGCATTGTTGGTTCTTTGTCTCCATAGATGTTTTTGCTTATAAACTCCCTGATAAAAATTCTGTCTCCCATATATATAGCCTGGATTAGTATCTAACTTATAGTAATAATAACATAAACATATATTAATGAGGAATCTACAAATTTTCCAGTGATTAGCTACTTAAAGCCACTTTCAAAATCCGGGGTTGCCATTTATGTGACCTTAATAATGATATTTACTGAGAGCTACACAGATATAATGAACATAAAAATATACATATCTAAAATTAGAGTCAACTCTTATTTACTAAAAGTCACAATTATGAATATGGAAAATATCAGTAAAAAGATCATGTAAAATTTCCGAACATGTTTAGACCTATGAGATTGTGAAATAAAGGAATTCCAAGCAGAAATACTAATTGAAACAAAAGCAAGGAAGTGAAATAGAGGTGGAATTACACACCTACTTCTTATTGGGTGGCTTATGAAGATAACACTTGAAAATACGCTCATAAAGGTGGCCTACGACATTTCATTTAATGTAATCTGAATCCCCATGAAAATCATTGAAGGATTTTTAATTAGTGATATCTGAGAAAATATAAGATCATCTTCTCAGAGTGGTACAGCCATAATGAGGTCATCACATAAGGAAATGGGTGGTCAGTACCATTCTTAAGCAGTATTGGTAAGAAGGAATGGGGTGAAATAGATGCCAGGCATACTGAGTAGCAAGTGCAAATATTTATTGTGCTGAGGTCTATGACAAGAAAGACGGTGGAACAAATTAACACTGCTCTTTTCAGTATGCTTAGTTGTAAATTACAAAATATTTTACCGAAATTAAAATATTTTGTCTCCATGTATGTTACAAGAAATGCATGCAATAATTTTGTCTTTAAATTTTAATTCCTACAATTTTGATTTTACTAACAGAATCTATCAAAGTACTAAAATATTCAACACTGCTCATTCATCTAACGTTGTCAAATAGATCCACGGCTTTTTTCTGATTGTTTAAAAGTTCTTGCTAACAATTTTAGAGAAAAAATATTCATTCTATATAATAATGATTTCAAAACAGGAATAATCTCTCTATTTATTTACTTAGACACCCAAATGGTACCCAGAGAGACAGCACAGGATGGCCAGTCTTCAACAGCATTGAACAAAAATACCTGACCTTGGACACAGAATCACCAAGAATAGACACTAAACTACGTGCTCAACAATGCCGATTCTGGACGCAATTTTTTCCCAAAGTCTTGGAAATGACAGGTGTGTGTGTTTTAACATTTTAATCAATAGATTATGGGTTATATAAAAGAGGAAAAGGTGGACTATTCAAGGCACTATTCAAATGATGGTATTAATACATATATCTGTGATCTTACAGTTACTTGATTCTAAGGAATAGATTATTTTGTAATTTTTTTTTTTTTTTTGGTGCCGGGGATTGAACTCAGGACCTTGAGCTTGTTAGACAAGCACCCTAACCACTGAGCTAAAATCGCCACTCCCTTCATTTTATTTTTATTAGTTCATGTTTGCAGTACTAATAAAATGCTTACTTTCACTATGTACTAATAATATTTACATTCACTGTGTGGAGTTGAAACTTGTACATAATGCATCTCAATTCCTTTTTGTCCCCTTTCCCTCCTCTTCCTCCTCACTCTTGATCATCTCCCCATTTGAGAAGATCTATCTCCCTATTTCCTATCATTTTTTGTCACAAGAACTTTCTTCCAGCAAGTTTACGTATGTTGTTAGCACTCACTGTAGGAGTAGTAGTTTATAAGCTAAATTTAAAAAAAAAGTGATATCTACATTTCATCCTGGAGGAGCAAGAAATCCTCATGGGATCCTGCTTACTATTTAACTAATCTTTGTGGAATTAATAGATAAATGAATAAATATATAAAAATACTTAGAATTACGAAATAAGGTAAAACAAACTCACTGATAATAGCAAACCTCTTGGTCAGTATGGAAAGAAAAGTTCCATAATCTAAGTGTTTAAAAATACAATGTAAATATTTCTAAGTATTTTCAAATTTGGAAACATTTAACTATGAACATACACATATTTATGTAGCACATATCGTACCTAAAATTTAGTTAGATAATAGGAAGGATGTGATTGTTTAAAATTATGTAAAGAAATAATGGGAAATTGGTTCAGATTATCATATGATTTCAATATTCATGGCTAAAATTTTTTCAACAACTTGAGTATTCCAACCTGTATCAACGTACATCATTTTACTTTGCTCTTGCCTGAGAAAAGTGACATGCGCATCAAGTCATTGCCCAGTTTTAAAATGCCCAACTATTTATAACTCATGTACTTCCTCATATCTGTTTTCCTCATGTCTATTTTTGACTTTTATTTTTCAAATAAATTTAATTGACTCAATGATCAGGCGGTGGCCAGTTCCACCATTTTGATCATCACAGCATTTTGTGATTTTCAGACTACATATTACATAACAAAATATAGTGTAGGTTTTTACTTTCTTGTGTAGAGAATTTGGGTATCAGTTTCAGACAAATATGAGTGTCTTGGAGATGTACTACATTATTTAATATACCCTTTGATTATCAGAAATTACTCACCAAAATTACAATTGTGTATGTCATCTGTTTGGGAGCTATTTCTGGTTTACCGCTGTTCTCTGTATTCCCAAATGTTCTGTGACGTAATATATATCTAGAAATGGGTCTCTGCTTCCCTTGGCAGAACAACAATGGGGCTCTTGTATTCTCTCTGGGTGTGAAAAACAATGAGGTAACTGTCTGCCTACAGGCCAAAGAGATTCCACTTAACATAACTCAGACAGCATATTCTTAATCTGTATTTAAAATATTTTAAATAGGAGGATCCTAATCTGAAGGAAAATAAGTTAAAAAAAAAAGAGGTAAATGATTATTTTTAATGACTTATTCATTATAAGCCAAACGGTCCATTTTAATTCTAACACAAGTAATCTGTGGCACTTTATTTGTCACTAAAATTAAATTTGAACACTAGAAATTGTTGAAGAGAGGTTGCAAAAATCTCTACCATCAAAACTTACTTGCCACAAAAGAGGTTGATCAAATAAATGTCAAAGTTTTGGGCCAGCTGCTGGTATTTCAGATAATGCGTCACAGCTTTCTAATGAAAAACCATTGAGCTCCACAGAAAAACCACAACTCGCTCTGCTCTGGGACTACATTGAGCTTAGTGCCAATGTGGCTTCAAAACATTATTTTGTATTTGAATACTATTTTTCTTTCAAATAATTTCCTGCCCAACGTATTTTCATAGTAAATACATTTTATACATTTTAAAGCAAATGCAAGATATGATTACTGTAAACATGCATTTATTAACAAACTACTATTGCATTTAAACAAAACTAGTCTGAATTTACCTGTTTATACATAAGATGGGGTGGTTAAATAGATTAAAAACGTATTCTGCTTTGCCTTATATTTTTCAAATCACCAAATTTTTAATAATTTCATCTTCAATGTTTTAAAAATTGGTGCTAATCAGACAACATAGACTGAAACTTCTGAAATTTTTTGAAGGTGGTTCTACAAATAAAGGACAGTTTCAAAGAATTACTCCTGACTGGCTTTCTAAAAACAGAAATGTATACTTCACTTACGATTGCGCCACAATAAGCTTTCTAAGTACCACTTCAGCCATAGTTTACTTTGAGGCAATAAATGTTTTCAAATAAAATGTTTCTTAGAACTTATTTAAACACATCAATTCCAGCACTTCTGTTCTGGGCTATTCTTCAGGATCATGCCATGCTGTTATTGCATGCATCTGCCAGCATGAACAAATAACATGTGTAGTATTCATTTCAATATTATAATGTTGACACTTCCACTAAGAATGTCACAGCCTAGCGCAAACTTCATTGAAAAAAGAAAGAGAAGTAGATAAATGACTCATTAATTGTCATTAATGATCCCTAATTTTTTTCAGTAAAAATTAAAGAGAACTAGGTGTAGTGGCACAAGCCTGTAATGCCAGCACTTGACAGGCTGAAGCAGAAGGATCATTGGGAGTTTGAGGTCAGCCGGGGCCACACAGTCAATTCAAGGCCAGCCTGAACACAGGAGACTTTTAGGGAAAGTTTTAAATCTAAACCATAACACTGGCCAAAGATAGGAAAATTGGCTTGTGATGGGAGACGGGCGAGATAGTCAATGAGCACTCAAAGACATGAATTATGGTGGTTTTTTTTTTTTAATTATGGTGCTCAGAGCAACTGAACTTCACTTTAATTTAATGTTTCCTAACTTTACCTCCATTAGCAATTTTAGGACAGTCCACCTTACTTTGTTCTCCCCTGTGGTCCTCTTAAAATTCATACATTGAAATCCTAACTCCCAGAGTGATGGTATTAGAATGTTGTTAACACCAACGTACAAAGGACTGTTTTATTTAGGAGGGGAGAGGTGATTTGCGAGAGCATTGCTTTGGAAATCAACATTTTCAAAAGACATTAACTAATACAAAAACGCATAAATGTTTATTAAATGAAATTTTAAAAGAAATTATCCTAATACCAATTATCCATGAAACTATAAAAATAGAAGGAAATAATTTCTAAACAATTAACATTTGTGATATGTTTAATTGGATTGCCTTTCCTCAGTAGTTAATGGTTATCTAACTTCTCAAGATGTTTCGGGACATGTTATCAACATATATCAAGATACCTGGTAAAATTACAGTTTCTCTTTCATTTCATTTTCCAATCAATGAATTGGATAAGTCTTTCTGGAGCGTATTCTCTGCTACTGTTCTAGGAACTGCTTTAGCAGCTAGAGCTACACAAATAAAAACGACAGTCTGCTCACTCACAGTGAGGTGATGGAGTTGAGGATCATGGAAAGCTTTTAAGAGCGGGTACCTGCCCTGAATGTTAATACGCAGGGAAAGTGGAGAGAAGCCAGATAAGCAAGGAGCAGAGATGAAGTGTCTTATGTGTCATGCTGAGGAGTTTAAATTCTCTCTTAAGCAAAGCCATTTAGTAATTTTAAACCGAAGTCTGACACGTTCTAGTTATTGATTCATGAAAGTATTAGCTTTCACTGCACAAAAGAGTTTTTCTGTCAAGTTGCCTTAGAGTTTGTGGGAATATTCTATGGTGCTGACAAAATAATTTCCATTGTGAGGTAGTGACTTTCATTGTAATAGCCACTTTTGTTTCCTAGCATGTATCAAGAATGTGCTAGTGTCACTTGTTTTCATTTTATTTGTAATTTATATTTAATTTATTACTTAAAAAGTATTCTCAAGGCATTCTTCCTTAATTCATTATGAAAGTATGTAACATTAGAATTGACTGTAAATGCAAATTTTTATTCAAGCATCAATAATGATGAGTTAAATTCTACAATAAGTTTATTTCTCTAAATATTTTTTAAGTATCTGAGCAGTATTTTTGCTTCCAATGATTCAATGTGATTCTCTTTAGGTAAGGGACAATTGTAAATTTTGTAATACTGAAGTTCTATAATTTATTTATAAGTAATTATTTACTTTAGTGTTTGTCCTTGATTGTTACCATGACTAATTTTTATATTGTCAATCCTTATTTTGCCTTATGTTTACATTTGTATTATATATTTTCCCTTGTTTTTTACTTTTTACTTCTTTTTTTTTTTTTTTCCTTTTTGATGCTGGGGATCGAACTCAGGGCTTTGTGCTTGCAAAGCAAGCACTCTAACTACTGAGATAAATCCCCAGCCCTACTTTTTACTTTTTTGTATTAATTTACTTTACATATATTATTAAAATGCCATAAGCTGAAGACAATGTATAAATAACATTTGTTCCATTGTTAATATTATAAATAAAAACAAATAATTTTCATAAATGTAATTATATAATATGTACATCATATAGTATGAGTACAAATAGAAAGGACTTTATGCAAATACTCTACATAAAAATTAGGGAAAGTCAATCAATTGATTCATGCTTCCTGATAAAAACAGGTAAAACCATAATGTATAATGGCGATATTTTCATTGTGTTGCAGTGTCCAAACCATAGAGTATTACCACTGGAAAAAAGAGAAAATAATAATAATAAAAACTCTACAAATTAGAATTCTTTCTAAAATAAAAGAGGATGTCAAGGGTTAACCTATTTGGTTTTACTTTCTTTTCTCTCACCCACTCCCACCCCCGCCATGGCACTGAGAACAGAACCCAAGACTTTGCACTAAGCCATTTTTTCCCAGCCATGTTTTTAATTTTGAGACAAGGTCTTCCCAATATGCTAAATTGCCCAGGCTGAGCTCTAATTTGTTAACTGCCTGACTCCAGTTTAACCATTTAATGGTATTGAACAGTATTTTACTTTAAACTTATTTTTAACCCTCCACTTTCTTTTTATATATTCTACATATTATTTTTTTTTCCTCTAAGGCATTCATACCTTTTTTTTTTTTTTCCCACTCACACAAGAAGTCTTTAAATGTATAGGACACTGAGTGATGTTGTTATCATTGGCACACTTTTGGGCTTTTAGATTCCACTGAGCATGAAGAGAAGCATTTTTAAAGTGGGCTACTCTTCCTTAATGACTGAATTCATACCAAATTTAATCTGATGGCTTTAGTAATTGGAACTTTGAGTTAAGATTACAATCTACAGAAATAGGGACTGATGAAATTTGCATTTGTATTAAAAATACAACCTATGAAAATTTACATGTTTTGAGCATTATAACTCTTCTAAGATGTAGCTAGTTTTAATTAATCTACTATAGAGCATATACATCGTTCCCTTTAATGGTCTTGCTTCTCTTAAATTTTAACTAAATTAAATATTTCTAATCTAATTTAATCCTTGTTTGTAAGTGTCACTCTATTTACGTTATGTGGTTTCATCGCTAATAGTGCTCATGTTGATAATAAAGGTAACACTGTCTTCAGACTAGATTTTATCTTCCTAACAATAAACAAGCTAATATAGATGGAAAAAAAGAAGATAGGAAGAGGAAGAGAAGAAAGAGAAGGAGAAAATCTAAATTTGGTTTTGAGTCTCTTCAGGGTTCTCAAAACTTTTTTTAATCATTTATTCATTTTTTCTGGATTTTATTAGAAAATAAATCTCAAACATTTTATTGTATCAATCAGCACTTACTACTTTTAAAAGGAAAGAAAGTATTCAGGTTTATAGAACATTTGTGTACAAAAAAGTTTTTCAAAAAATAAATTACATAGATGTTCGATTATGACACATGAAAAGAAATAAATTTGCATTTGTACGAATCAATAGATTTGGTACTATTCCATGAACAAGAAAAGAAAATCATATATAAAACACATTCTATAAATATTAAAAGTCAAGGTCTAATTGCTAAATTACCAATAATTTATTTGTTCTATCAAAAATTGTATAGTTTTTGAACATTAGAATCCTTATTTTGTGTAACATTTGAAATAGCATTTAATTATCATTTTAAAAAAGCATAAGGGTAATCATATTTTATATTTAACATCTTTATACCTCAATGTTTTTTGACCCTTTGGAAAGTTGTATTATTCATGAAAAGTATAGTCATTGACCTTTTAAAAGCCATTTTTACATTACAATTGGAAGTTTAATATAAGTTATCAAATGTTTGCCCAAAGAACAAGCATTATAAACATTTCAAAACTAAACGTACTTTGAACTATAAAGAATATTTCAATGGTTTTAGAAATGTTATATTTGAATCTTTATACAATCTTAAGTTGGATCACTAAATTATCTTTTTCAAGTTAATCTCCTATGAAGTTATCTCTTAGTTTAAAAATTCTTAGCTGAAAAGTATATAATTCAAATTTTTGCCTGTTCTTATTTTCAGGATACTAGAAACACTAAAATTTTGTTTTTAATTTAATGACTATAGCTCAGTGTCTTAAATAATTAAAAGATAAGAAAGTTATAAATGTATAAAATGCTTATAGATTTAAATAATTTAAATCATCTTCTAATCTCAATAGATCTGCTTATATCAGAAACTTATCAATAGATCTGCTTATATCAGTTTGTAATGTTAGGGTTTCTAATGTTCAAAAACTTTAATATACTTTCAAATATATAAGATTTCAAGGTTCTTGAAGTACATGGACATCTTTTTTTAGTTCACTGCCTCACAACATTTCTTGCTGAACATCACTTTCCACTAACACATACTTATTTGAAAACTACTTGACAGTCAAGAAAGTCTGAGTCTTTTTTCTCTTTTATAAAGCAATTATTAAACTGCTTCCACATGATAGACAACTGAAGCAACAAGTAAACATTGTTTAGCATTAACATATATTGTAATGAGTGCAGGATATATGTTGTTTTGCCACAGTAAGAAATATGCATTTTATCCAAACTAATACTTTGCTGTATAGTTACACATATATTAAGTATAAACACACACACACGCAGATGCACCACATGAGATTTTTGCTTTGTTGAAATGAGTCAGGAGTTTGAAGCCAGCCTGGACTGCAAAGCCAGTGAGAACAAGTCTCATAAAAACCAAAAAGAGAAAGGAGTCAGTCAATTAATTTTATATATATATAATATATATATATATATATATATATATATATTATATATATACACACACATACACACACGGGAACTAAAGGAAATAAATGTAATATAATGCATAAACTCATTCTTTCATCTAATGTATTTTAACAGTTCATGTATAACTTATACTTTTTTTTTTTGATTTTCATATAACGTTTAAAATATTATTGAGGTTTTCAAGTAGAAATAGAAGATGATAAATACAATAAAGAATAAAAATTCCTGTGCAGTGTACTTGGAGAAAATGGCATGTGTAAACAAAATTATTTCCAATTAACGTAAACAGATTGAAGTTTAGATTAATGTAAATTATTCCATGTTTTACAGGAAATATTGATGAAGTCGAACAACAGTGGAAAGCAGGATTCTATCGCTGGAACAATTACATGATGGACTGGAAACATCAATTTAACGATTACACTAGCAAGAAAGGGAGCTGTGTGGGTCTCTAATTAATAGATTTGCCCCTTATAAAGAATGTCCATTTTCCTCTAGATGAAGGTAAAAATATTAGTAGCTCTCCATACACCTTCTAAGAAAGCTATTATATAGCTGAAACCAAAATACCAGAAGGTTAATATAGATTCCACACCTTTTTTACTTAGTATATTACCTAGCATTTCAAAATCCAACAGAAAAAATGTTTATGTTTAATTAAATTTCACAATATAGAGTTTGACAATTAATTATATGCATACTAAAATATGTACTGCCACTCTTTCCTAAATGATTTTAATTTTTTTCCTAAAATATATGTATTCTGTTTTTAGTCACATACATATCTTCATTACCATTTATAGAAATGTATCTTTTTAAAATGAACTAAATATTGAAACACTGGATCTTATAATTTACAATATTATTTCTTATATTTAATTTATAAATTTAATGTCAATATGTGATATTAAGACACACACAAGACTAACGGTCCATTTTGTTTTTTATGTAAAGGCAAGAGGGAATGTTAAAATCAATGACAGTCTCTAGGAAATATTTTATTACAAAAACAAACTGCTGCTAGCCACAGACAAAATCAAGGAATTTCTGTGCATAATTCAAAAATAAACTTATTGGTTATCCAAGGTGGGGAACTCAGTTCATAATATCATCGTGTATGAGCAAGTAGGACTTGTCACATGAAGTAATCTACAGCTGATGTATTCACATTAGTCATATTTTCCTAATTATTGATCTCACAAAGTGTGTTTTAAAGGGTCTTTAATGCTATTTGAAAGACATAGTCCCGTGTCCTACCTCAGAGGATTCTATATCAAAGCAAGGCTAAATTGACTCTGAGAAATATAGAAGGACCCTGAAGAATGGCCTTTGACACCATGACCGTAGAGTAGAATGGAAAGCCTGAGAGTTTGTTCACACTCCATGTGGTTGTTCCTTGCTAGCAGGAAGGAAGAACTATAAAGCAGAAATGCCCACTTATGAGTAGCACTTAATAACATTGACTTGGCTTTTATCACAACTATCTCTAAAGTACCATAAACTCTCGGTGACTCTTTGAGTAATGACCATTGAAGAGGATGTTTAGATGGAAGATTCTAGCTCAAGGACCTTGATGCCAAGGGAGAAAACTGTGTGTGAAGAGAAAGAAATCAGTTTATGAGACTTCCTAGAAATTTCCACCTCAACAGGCTCATAAGTGAAAAAAGTTTTCATCAGTTGAAATATTAACCATGTGCAAATATTAAAATTTTAAAAAAAAGCATAAAGTCCTCTCTGGAGGGCAGAGTATGGTGAGACAGAATCACGGTATAAAAATAAAAAGCCATGATAGCTGTCACCTAAGTTTGATAAAATGTTTTAGTACATGTCTCAAAAGTATGACGGGTAATTGTGTCCAAAGTTCCAACAGAACAAGTACAGTAAATCCAACTACTGTTAGGAAATTATCTCCATCCATTATTTACATACTGAAAAAAGAGTTATGCTTCATGGTTTATTATTGAAGTATTTATAATGGTTATGGTAACAAATCATTTACATCAAAAATACCGTTATAACTAGTATTAATTTTCAAAAAATTGCTGAGATATTATAAGTATAAAAAATATAATTTTGTAAATAATTTCTAAACAATGTGAAACCAAATTTCATGGATATTATCACATAATTTCAGTTATGATCTGTTCAGCGCAACACCCTAATAAACGAACCCTTTTTACGTTGAGGTGATGAACTCAAGTTTCATGAAGTTGCCTGCTTGCACTGTGTCCATAGTGAATTCTACAAAAATGTTCCTTTTTTGAATAGTTTTAAAGTGAAGGTGCTTATCAGAAAGAAATATAATATTTTTTAGCCAAATTTACATAAGATAAATATAAGCCCTCAGTACTATTCCTCAACTCTCAGACTGTCAAAAGGTAAAGATCACCAGGTTTAAACATATGTATACAAATATGTACATGTATTCTTGCATATATTTATATATTCAGGAATCTATTAATGTCCAGCTTGGAATGACACTGAAGAAATTCACTAAGTAGCTCCATGAAGTGCAAAAATCAGAGTATAAGAAAGGGAAAATACATGACGGTCATGTGATAATCACCTAATTATGCATTAAAATTATTAATTACCTAATGCTTATTAATGAATTCTAAGAATGTTTTTCATCTCTGAAATGTTAGTCTAAGTTTTTGCTTTAGGCAATTATTGCATTACCTTGTTTTGAAGAGAAAAATTTCACTATCCTTTAATTGATTTTGATTTCTCACAACAGTTCAGGGAGAAAACAAGCAAAGAAATTAAAATTTATCAAGAAATATCTTGAGAATAAGCTGTGAACACATATTTAAGAATATTAAGTATTCTAAAATCAATAAAATAAATATGCAATGAACATCTATCTATCTGTCTAGCAATTTCTATTTAGGATAGCTACTCCCAAATTTAGCCAAAGGGAGACCATACAGAGGAAATTTATTCATCTATATAAGCCAATCTGTAACATAACCACAAAGTTATTGGTGGTAACCTGTATGTTTCGCCTCCATTTGACTAAAATTTCATAGTTTTTTTTTTTTTTTTTTCCCTGACTACAGACAGGTCCTTGACTTCTCTTAGGGCAGTAACTTTAGAAAACTCACAATTGTAAACAATGATTCCCTTAATGATATGATGAAGTAGCAGGACTTGAGTTGTAAAAATTACCGAATACCTAATTTTTAGCAAATATTCTACATGTCTTTATCAAATTATTCTCATTTTTCATTTTTTCTATTTCATAATATTTTCAGATTTTTTTCTTTTTCTTTCTCTATCAAATTTACACTTTCAGGGTTATACAGTTGTCTTAAGAGAATGGCTCTAAACAAGCTGATTTTGCATATCAAGTTTTCTATTTCTTTCTTCAGTCTCCACCCATACACACAGACACAAATACAAAAGAATAGCTACAGATTCTTGAGTGGTAGTCTAAGAACACTGGTTATTTAGAAGGTTACAGTTACATCGGTAATACAAATCTGCATTACAATCTTAGGCCTCTGTGAACAGTTTCTAGAAAATAACATTATTTAATAGAAAGATTCTCTCATATAGACTATACCACTTAAACTTCAGAGATCCTCACCTTTGTAGGCACTTTCTCATGACTGAGATACAATACCTACTAACTACAAAATAAAGGAAGAGAGATTTATATTTGGCTTCCTTGGCTGATGTTCCACATTTCTGGCTTTTGAAAATTGCTAGAATCTTCACTGCACTTTTGGCTTCACTCTCACAGTTCCATCTACTACCCTCTCAGCAGGTAGCCCCTGCTATCTCATAACTCTTGCAATCTGCATGCCTGTAAAACCAGCACCATGTGGATGATTCCAAGGTCTGCTGCTTGTTTGAGCAGTAACTTTGACCCCTTGGGTCATGATGCAGAAGCCTCTGGATGCCACATGTCTCAGTACTGTGAACCGAATCCTAAAGAACTAATTCCCTAGATGGCCTTTCTTAGGTATGGCACACTGGGTCTCTCTTCTTAAAGTAAAGTCTTTCTAAACAGTTTACTTTTATGTTTTTATATATTTGAAGCTGGGAAGGGGAGGTTCCTGCTGATTCCTGGTGTGCCCTCAAGGCATCTTTATTTTTGCCTTGAAGCAAAGTTCTTGGCTTCATTTTAATACTGAACATTTTAGCCACCAAGCTCTCCAAAGCCTCAATTTTACAAAATGTTTCCTTTGTGATGAAACTACAGAGTTTTAAAATCATTTAACTCTGCTACTTGGTCCTGATTCTCACTGTAGACCTTGCTAAAGCAGCAAGCAGGATGTAGTGTGGGCTGTCTTGCTAATTTCTTCTGCCAGATTAATGAGTTCATTGTCCTTAGTTTCAGTCTCAAGCAAAATCAGGAAACAGCCAAAATGTAGATAAATTTTCTGCCAGTGCATAACACACATGGTCTTGACTCCAACTTCCAATGTAACCTCCTGAGCCTGACCTTTACTGTCTGCATTCATGTTAGCATTCTGGTCTTGTGAGCTCTGACTAGAATCTCCCATTAAACTTAGGTTTTCTGGGGCTTATCTAGGTGGCATCTCCATACCTTCCCAAAGTCCTCTGTGAATCATTTCCAAAGGCTTCCAAACCACATGGTCAAGCATGGCCATGGCAATGGCCCCACTCCTAGTAACAAAATCTGTCTTAGTCACTTCCTTTTTGCTAAGACGTAATATCCAATAGTCATCAATTAAAGAAGAAGAGATTTTTTTAGTTCACATTTTCAGTCCATGATCTGCTGTCTTCAAGACAGAAATAGCACATAGGAAGGACCTGCCACAGAAGAAAGCTGCCTATGTCATGGTGGACAGGAAGCAGACAGAAAAGAGAGAAGCCAAAGCAAGCCCCATTTCCTCACAGCAAAACAGCTACAAAATCATCAGTGAACTAATCCTCTGATAAGCATAGTGTTTCCATGATCCAATCACCTTTGAAACACATAAGGATTTGGGGAGACACACCAGATCTAAAGTATAACATGCACAAAGACCATTTTGAAGGGAATTAAAACAATTTTGTATGTGTAATTTTACAATATTTCTCCTGAAGGGAATCCCAAAAGGATAGTAGTTATAATGTATAAAAATCTTAGTCTTGATACTTCTTACTACACCACCGTGAATGAGCCATTAGTCTATAGCTTTAGGCACAAATCGTTTTTATTTTAGAAGATGTTTCCTTTCCCACTGCTCTTAGAGACATCTCCCTGGTTTTCCTTAACCGAGTTGTACTATCTTTGTTGTGTAACATTATAATGTGATAATTTGGACTTAGTACCTTCATGTAAGGAAAGAAGTGATTGAAGCCTCAAATGCTAGCATCAACAATGGCATTTCAATTTTAAGCAAAATGTATGCATAATATTCTCTTCTGTAAGTGAATTATCATTTTCATATAACCATGAAAGATAAAATTTTAATAATCTCCCTTGGAGTTTTCTCTTTGTAGCCATGTACAAAATATTAAGAGAGAATTCTAACAGAATTATTTTGTCTTCAGATTTTAAAAGCTTTCAAAGACAACAAGTAAGTACAATGTCATCCCTACCAGTTTATCTGGTGTAATATCCAGTTAGAAAGGCACCATTTAGTTATATTAATGCAGATTGAAGATTGATAGCACAAAAAGCCTCAAGTCCCAGAGTGCCTAGGTTTCTTGATCACTGTCTGCACAGCTATGTGAAATTCCATCTTCAGGCATTTTTCAGCACCTGCAACACAATTTAACTTTGTCAGGGACCTCTTTTAACTGTTTTTTTCTAGCCTATTTTTTTTTTTATTTTTTTTTTTTTTTTTTTTTTTTTTTGGTGCCGGGGATCGAACTCAGGCCCTTGTGCTTGCCAGGCAAGCACTCTAATCACTGAGCTAAATCCCCAGCTTTCTAGCCTATTTTTAACGGTCAGTGTTTCTTGGAAGAATAAAAGTTTAAACTGTTGTATGCTAAAGTCCTAAGGAACAGGATTTGAGTTATCACAATACTGTTGCCACTCCAATGTACAGCATGTTAATTTTGAAGTGAAGGCAGTGTGGCCTTAAATAAATTAAGGGGCAGAGTTTTGGAAATGTTCTTCATTTAAGGTAAACTTGCTGCACAAATTTTAAAAGCTGCCACAGAAGAGGACTCCTTGGCACCATAGATGAGCATGGGTACTGCCAGGCCTGGTAGCATACTCCTGCAATTCCAGCACTCTGGGAGCTTGAGGCAGGAGAATCTCAAGTTCCAGTTCACGCTGGGCAACTTAGTGAGACCACGTCAAGAAGTAAAAAATTTTCAAAAAAGGGCTGAATATGTAGCTCAGAGCATAGGGCATGGTTTCAATCCTCAGTACTAGCAAAACAAAAATATTTAAAGAGACCATGTCAAGAAGTAAAAAATTTATTAAAAAGGGCTGAATATGTAGCTTGGAGCATAGGGCATGGTTTCAATCCTCAGTACTAGCAAAACAAAAATATTTAAAGAGGATAGGTACCTGACATGGTCTACTTCAAAATGATTTGATGGTGTATATTCATATCCTGATAAATTATTCTCTTTTTCTAATTCTTTATCTGTAAAAAATGTAAATAGTAAAGATCTTTATTTTAAAAGTATAGTTATTGAAAAGATATAATGAGTATGAGAAATTCAAATCATTCTCAGCAGACATACCCTCTAATGTTTTTGTGTCTTTCCATAGACATATATTAAGAATTTTTAGATTTTATAAAAATACATAGATATATATTGGAAAGAATGACATGGGACAAAATTTTAACTTACTTTTTAGCGTTCATATTGTTTCCCACACACGCTTCTAAACACTAGGCCTACAGTATTCTGAACAGAAAGCTTCTTTCATGCTGCTCACTTTGCAGTGGTGTGGGATACACCAAGAAAGAATCAACAGAGAGCTATATACTTACATAGTAACAAGACCATGAATAAAACCTAGCAAAGTATGCCAATGGAGATTTACAGTGGGGCGGGCCTGTTTGATAAGTTAACACATGGCATGGCAGCTCTGAAGGAAATGAGGCAGCTAGCCGTGCAAGTACCTAGGTGAGGATCTGTTCCAGGCAGAAACATAAATGTGGAGCCTGTGGGAAGGCCTTCCAGAAGAAACAATGGAGGGGGTAGAAGGCAGTATCAGAAAGCAAGGAGAGAGGCAGATTGGAAGCCATCATAAAGCTTTGAGAAAATGAGTAATATAATTGTGACCACATTTTTATGTTAGGAGAATCACTCTCTCTCTTTAGAAACTAGACTATAGGTGGACAAGTGTGGGTATAAAGGAAACTGTTTATTCTGGGCAAGAGAACATGATGGCTTAAGCTAGGTAGTAGCTGTAGAGAACGGAGAGGGGTTATAATACTTACATTTCTAAGCAACAGCTAACACAATTTGCCAACACAAAGGGGAATAGATCTTGAATGCAAGATTTTTCTGCCCCAATAATTGCTCGAATTGAGTTAGGATCTTCTGAGACAAAGAATTTTATTGGCTCAACATGTCTAAATGGAGAAATAACAGTTTGATTCAGAGCATGTTAACTTTCAGTTGCCTATTAAACACCTAAGAAAGAGATATACTCCATTAACTCAGAGTGGAGCTGAGGGGAGACATCTAAATTGGAGATATAAATTAGGGAGTCTCTGGCCTAAAGATGCTATCTAAAAACCAGAGCACTAAAGGAGAATACTACAGACTGAGTGTAAATCTAGCCACACAAAGCCAGCGGTCTAGCACTGAGACTCAATTTAGTGTTTATAAGTCTCTGAATAGGCTTCAGTACTTACCACCAGAGCTTGATGAAACAATCCCCTTTTTAAGTTCCTAATCTCGGCTCATTTCAAATGTGTCAATTATTTAAGAATATTTTTCTCAACAAAAGATAAATGAAGTCTCCTATAGCTGAGAAAATTTTTAGTATCCTTCACAAGTAAGTGAAATTCTGTTAAATTTATAACAGTATTATTAAAATATTTTCCCTGAAGTCCATAGAACTCTCTACAGAATAAAAGTGTAAGAGCAACTAGACATTTGTGCCTTTTCAATAAATCTGTATTTTGGTGTGGATGCTTAGAGGATTTATACACACATATATACTTTCTATATATTGTGAAGGCTGAATAATGGCCTGTCAGAAAATATTCACTTCCTAATGCCTGCAACTTGTGAATGTTATAGTGACTAAATTTTTTACTCATAGTGTAGTGATTTATTTATTTTTAAAATTTTATTGATACATTTTAAAATACAGAACGATAATATTCATCATAGGGAATTTGTACCTGTACATGATATATCTTGCTTCTTTCTTTCCAATCCCCTCCTGTTCCTTCATATTATAAAATATTTTGCTGATGTGATTAAAGATTGAGGTAGCAATATTATCCTAGATTATATACATATATATAGATATTTTTCAACAGGATATATCTAAATATTACTCATGTAAAATAATTTTGCCTAGATTTTCAAAGGTATTTTCTGTTTGTAGATTTGAATGTATTTTCATCTAGTGAAAGTTTTCAGATCTATAGCTTTGTTATTTTCGCTTTTTCTACCCTGCCTGTATCATCTTTAATACTATCACAACTGGGTTATATTATTTAAAAGTGCCCCACTTTAGTCTTACTTTAATTTCTCTATACTCTTTTTTCAGAAATATCCCCTTTTGGAAAAATTTCCTTCCAGAGTTTACTCTTCTAAAATTTGTCTTCAATACATAATTCCTCATCATCATTATTATTATTACATTCACTATGCTTTTGCTTTTATAATCTGTGGTTTACATTCTATGTAGTGTTATTTCAAATGACTCTTCATCTCTATTTCAACTTCATAAAAGTAAAAATGTCTTCAATATTTGAAAATAAATTATTACCATATATGTACAAGTATTCTAAAAATATCCTGTGTTTTGTGCAAAAAGAATCTCAGAAATAGATTATCTTCATATATAGTGATTTCTTTTATACAAATTATTTTTCCATAGTCACATGCTAACACAATGGTATATAAATATTGGAGTCAGATTTAGTAAAAATTAATGAGGATTCCTGGCTGAATTTTTTGATTCTAACTAGTAAAGAGAGAAAAGGCCAATTTTATTCAACATTATTTTGTAGAATCTAAGAGGATTTCTCAACTAGGGCTATGCTATAAAAGTGGTACTTCTTCAAGATGTATGTAATAGAAAATTGCACAAGGAACGCCTCATTTCAGTTTGGTTCTCATTGTGCTTTTTTGTTTCATTCCATTTTACTTCAGCCTTACATGGCCCTGGTAACTGGAATGGACTTTTACAGGTCAGTTTGCTTTTTACCAGGATCAATTTTCAGTACCAGGGATGTGATTAGTTTTGATGGAAGAGTCCAAATGCTACTGATTTGCAGTGGGCTGGAACTGTAAAAACTAAAACTGTACTATTGTGATTGTGTGCAACTCGAGTGTAGAAGATCTTATTCTGTAAAACACAAAAACATATATTCACAAAAATTGTAGGTAAATTAGTATCAGAAATATTTTATCAGAATCTCAAAGTGGCTTAACTCATATGAAGAAGTAAGTTACTAAGCTATAGTGGTACCAATTAATGATCACAAGTTTAATCTCAGTTATTCTAGGAAAAGACACAAATGTATGTTAGCACATTCAGAAAATAGTCACAAGAAATCAAAAATCATATTTACTGAATTATATCATTAAAAGATACAGCTTGACTAGCATTTCTGAGGATTTTCTTTGTGATACAATCAGTGACTGTGATATGTTTTACTATAATTTACATATATGTTCGGAGCATTTAAGAAGTCTCATATTCATTGATGTGGGGTATTTTGTTGGTTTGTTTGTGGGTTTGTTTCTTTATTTGCTTTGCTTTGTTTTATTTTCTCTTTTTAGTTAAGAGTCAAGAGGCATGGCACTAACCATCAGTTAGAATAAATGTATTCTTGGTGCTCAGAAATGTTCCATGTATACAATGGCTTCCCCTTTATGGGGGTGCTGGGGATCGAACTCAAGATCTTGCTAGGCAACACTCTACCACTAAACTAAATCCCCAGTCTCATCATTATTTTAAAATAACATCAGTTGATGATAAAGATGAACAAGTGGGGAACACTAAACTATTTTAAATGTTATAATTAAATCTAAGAAATACTTTAAATAAAAATTTTGTTTCAATATTAAAGGAAATAATATTCTAATTCAACAATGTCTTTAGAAAAATTCCTGTCTCCCACAGCGCTTTTGCACATTATTTGTCCCAGAACTCAATTCAAATTAGTAAATGAGCAATGGCTTTACAAGAAAATGCTGGAATAATAAGGGACAAAAATAGAATAATAAAGATGGACACAAAAAATTTGCTACCCTGAGAACATACTCTTAAGTGAAATAAATCAGACACTCATGAGTATGCATCGAATTTTTCCTCTGATATGAGAAACAATAAGTGTAAATAAGGACAAAGGTATAATAGATGTTAGGTAAAAGAAAGATGATATTCAAAAGAGAGGAGAACTAGAAAGAAAGAAGGGAAAAAGAAGGAAGGGGAAAAGGAAAGAAAGGGGAAAGGGGAAAAATGGAAAGATGTAAATAAACCTGCTGTAAATAGAGAAGAGTGGGGGAATGGAAAGGAAGGGTGGGGAAGTGGGGAGGAACCAAAATACATCACGTACGAGTACAAAATAACGATGGTAAGTGTGATAATTATGTATACACTTTACCAATACATGTTCTTGGTAAAATAAATAAATAAATAAATAAAAATAAAAAAGAGAAATGATTTAATCAAACATAAAACTCCTGACCAACTATATTGCTGTGAAATAGGTTAAATAGGAAAATCTTACTAATAAAGCAAGCTATGACCTAAATTAGTAGTTTAAAGCAGAGATGTGAGAATTCAGGAAAGTTGTGATAGATAACAGAAACAATTTGCCAGGAAGCAGAACACAATACAGAAATAGAGAGAAAAAAATAAACTTTCACTTATGAAACCCACATTAGGACCAACACAAATGAGATCATGGATTAAAACATAATGAAAACATGGCAAGATTAAAAAACGAAAAGGAAGTATTTAAAAAGTGTTGAAGTATTAAAAATAAAGAGAAGGTTTATACAAAGAGATCAATCCTATCAGTTCATTAAAATTTGAAATTTGAAAGCTAAAACAGCAAGACCAAAATGACCAAAAAAAAGAAAAAAAGAAAAACTATGATAGAATAGTTCATGCATCCCGAGAATGCTACCAGACTTTGAAAAATGCTTTTTTATTAGAAAGATTACAAAATAACCTAGGTATTTATTAATAGGAAATAAAATATGATCTGATTAATTCACAAGACAGAGCACCATGTAGCAGTTAGATGCGGCAACTACATACTGATGTGAAAACTCCTCAAGATATTTTTAATTAGAAGAAATCAATGTGCACAATACTAGCGACGTATTATGACTATTTAAAAATGACACCCATGGTCTATACCCTGGATATTCATAGATTAACTCTAGAGGAACATGCTTTAAAAGTTTACAGTGAATGCTCTGGGGAGAGAAATGAATGGCAGCGATGCAAAAGAGGCTGATTTCTTCCTTACTATGTTGTAGTTCCTTTTACATTTTGTAGTATGTCCATATATTACCTATTGAAAATAAATAACACAATTTAATTTTCAAAGGGTGGCCAAAAATGTTGTTTAATTATTCTTGTGGAAAAAAATGAAACACTACTGCAAACATGTACTGTTTTGTCAGATAATAGCAAGCATTATAATAGATAATGCTAAATAACACTGTCCAACATGTTAACATCTTCAATTACACAGAGCAGAATTTTGCTACTAACTAATCACAGATGACCCACAAATGCAGTGCTACTGCAACTTAAACATTTGCATGGAATGTCATACTAAAGTTCTTCAACTTTAACAAGTAACAGCGTCCCTTT
Source organism: Hystrix cristata (assembly GCA_004026905.1). Classification (NCBI taxonomy): domain Eukaryota; kingdom Metazoa; phylum Chordata; class Mammalia; order Rodentia; family Hystricidae; genus Hystrix; species Hystrix cristata. Next base: position 83,421 of record PVJO010005493.1, read on the forward strand.
AACAATGACATCTGACCTTAACATTCTCAGGCTAAAATAGCTCTTGCATGGTCTGTAGTACAGACCCCTGGGATCTCAGTTAAGTAATCTATTCTTGCTCAGGAAAAGAAAATAGATAATAGGACTTTTTAAATTGAAAATACAATTTAGATTCTCTTATTTCAATGATGGTATATTAAAATAGTCACTTAGAGTTTGCTTTAATCCACATCCGAATGTATCTATATCCTAATGGATATGAAGACATGCCTAAAATTCATGACCTTTCCCCCTATTCATAAAACGATGAGAAACAGCAGAATTTTGGTACAATCACTCCCAGAGAGAGTGCCTTTAACTTTCATGTTACTTATGCCTACGCCCCCTCTTTTCTATTAATAAGACATAATGGGGACTGGTACAAGGGGCAAAAAATTGGAATAACATGCTCATGTAGATTCTTTATCAAGTTATCAGATCTCTTGTCTAACCAAAGTAGACATTATATTTACAATATTTGGTAAGTACAAAGAGTACCAGAAAACTGTAAAACTTCTCTTCTACAAACTAGTGTCTTTCTGAATTTCACCAAGACTAGACCAATATTTCAAGAAAGGCTTGTTCTAGATTCTGGCTTTATTTCTGTGTGTTGCATTTTGGTTGTAGAATAAAATTCTGTTTCTTACACAAACATTTTCTGTTAGAATAAATTTACTTTAACCAGAACATACTTAAATATTTTACTCCAAACATATACATGTGGAAAGTACTGCCAGGATATATGATCTATTCACAACAAAACATAACTCTTAGAGAATTACAAAATGATGCCATCCAAGAAATCAGAAACCGCACATATGCTGCCAGTTCTTTCTAAAATCATCTGTTAGTTCTTGTAGCCTATTTTAGGCTTGGAATAAGAAAAGACACCAACTCAAGTTAATTTTTTTGAGCTTAAGAATTTAAATAATGTGTTAAAAACACTTAATTGTAACTGTCAGAACTAATTTTATACCTATACTTAATATATAGCCTTCTTTGTAGATTTCCAAATATTTGACCAACTGATATTTATTTTTATATTTATATTCCGAGCTATAAATGCCATACCTATGTAAAAATTTATACTCATCAAGAATACAGACACACACTCACACACACATACACACACACTTGATGTGTGAAAAATCCATGTTTTCTGAATTTTGCAGTTTTCTTGGAAAAACAAAATGATTTTATTAAAAATATATTTAAATAACTAATTTAAGCAAAGAGTAGATAAGAAAACAGCAATTCATCTACTGCAGAGAAACAAGCAGCCCATTTACATTCTATTAAGACTGCGATCATTAGATCACATTTACTAGCAAGCTGGGTAAGTCAAAACTATGACTACTTGGAGTAGTCTTTGTTAATGAGCCTTTAGAGCAAAACAAAAGATATTTTTTCTAAAATTAATCTTTGCTTATATATTAAATTAGTCGTTCTTACAGGAATTATTGAACTACCAAATAAATCACCCTTATACAAATTATTGGCTTTAAAATGATGCTTGATAATCTTAAATTTTATTGTTTAAAGCTTTTTTTCCCCCTCCAAATTATTGATCTATATTTGATGAGATTATACTTTGTTAAAGTCTTCATTTCTGGACCCACTAGAATAGTTACACTCAAACCTATTAAAGGATCTGATAGCTCTTGATAGAATATCACAGTGTGTTTTTATTTATCAACAATCTATGAAACACACTTAGTAAGTCCAAATACATTATATTGTATAGATTTGAAGAAGCCAAGTACTCAAATTTATACTTACCAAATGATTTTAGTATACTAGTTACAAATAATTTATGTTTTACTTATATCACATACATTTATATTTACCCAGTTCCCAACTAATGTTTTTGTTTTACCTTTTTCTTTCTTTCTCTCTTTCTTTCTTTCTTTCTTTCTTTCTTTCTTTCTTTCTTTCTTTCTTTCTTTCTTTCTTTCCTTCTCTTTCTTTCTCTTCTCCTCTTTCTTTCTCTCCTCCTCCTCCTTCTCTCTCTCTGTTTCTCTGTCTCTGTCTCTGTCTCTCTGTTTTGTACTGGAAATTGAATACAGAGCCTTATGCATAGGAAAGCGTTCTATCATTACACGAGGGCCCCAGGCTTTTTATTTTAACTTTTTTAGACAGTGTCTTGCTAAATTGCACAGACTGACTCCAAACTTTTTATCTTCCTCCCTCAATCTCACAAGTGGCTGGGATTACAGGTGTGCAGCATCATGCCTCACTATCTAATTTATTTCAAAAAAGGTACTTTTAGATTACACATAAAATCTGGGACATTACGTAAGAGTGGTCAATTTCTTAAATTATTTCTTTTGTCAAAGTGTGGAGCCAAACATTGCTACTTAAAACAGAAAGCAATAAGCATTGCATCTCATAAAATAGCAACCTGATTGGCCAGAACACAGGAAAAAATGTATGCATCAATTTTGATGACACCTTTGTTTTATCTTATTAAGAGATTTAGAATAATTTTTTCTCAATTATCTTAAGTCTTGTGAACTAAAAGACACTTTTTAAAATTAATGACCATTTATTTATTTCTGAGCAAATTTGGTTCCAAGTACACAATTTACACATATAGAAACAAGATCATAATTACACATATAGAAACGAGATACAATACACATTGAACACATACATATAAACAAAGATTATGTAGTTTTCATTTAGTTCTGTCATTTAGCAGTTTGTAGAAAATTGAACTGTTGATCTGACTTCCTTTCCACAGTCTTAGGCAAACTTTCATCTTAAGTTTGTACTTCCTGCTGCATGGTTCTTTTTTTTTTTTTTTTTTTTTTTTTTTTTTTTTTTTTTTTTTTTTTTTTTTTTTTTTTTTTTTTTTTTTGGCTGTATGATTCTTAGTTGAAACAAGGTAGAAAATTTTCATCTTAATAGCACACAATATTTTATATGCCCATGTAACCCGGAAAAGCCTTCAGCTTTGCAAAGCTTTCCCTTTTCACTTTAATTTATCTTGGATTTTTACCAGTTTACAAAGAGCTTGCTCTAGGATTTAAAATATTTCCCATTGTGTCAAAATTTAGACATCACCTGTCGGAAGTTTATATGCATTATATCCTATTGTTTTATTGCCTAAGTCCTCTAGTTTAATGCAGGAAAAACTTAGAAATATTAAATATTTCTTATTGAGTGAAACATAAAAACAAGTTATCTGAGGTTAAAATTTCCATTTTTCTAAGAACTTGCTGCTTGAGCCACTATAGTTAAACATAAATTCAGCTCGAGTACCAGATGTTGATTTCTGCTTGAGCACTTTCTTCATCCTTGAATTTCTATTTCTCATTTCTGTCGAGGCGTCATTTTTCCTGAAAATTGCAAGAATTTCATGCCGGGGACTTGTGTCTTGGATTGGTATAAATATTGCTGTTTATGGGAGTAGCTCCCTCATGTTTCACTCCAAGGGTAGAACCCCCACCATGTCTTGGGGTCTTTCCTGCATATTTATGGGAATGTGAGGGGACTCGAGATACAATGCATTTATTTTATTTATATATATATATATCCCAAGATGATCCAAACAAGTTCTTTCTGACTCAAGAATAATGTTTTTGTTTGTTTGTTTGTTTTTTTACCGGGAATCGAACTCAGGGCCTCATGCTTGCAAGGCAAGCACTCTAACCACTGAGCCAAATCCCCAGCCCCAAGAATAAGGTATGTTAAAGCCTTCTATATGAGACATTTTCTGTACCATTCTCTAAATACTTTCACCTTGTGGAATTGAAGGAAATGAGTGCTTGTTATTTTTAGTTTCTTTATGTTCAGGACCTCATAGAATTTCTACACGAAAAAGGGGTAAGGTTGTAATGATAAGGAAAAAGAGACAGAGAAGACCCAAATCAAAGCTTGTTAATGTAGGAGTGGCATAGAATAAAAGCTGAGTGCTAAAACATCTCAAAGGTTGTGACAATTTTTCAGAAACAGCAAGAGGATATCCAATACAACAACCAGTTCAGAATAAACAAATGATTATCAGCTACATTAAAGGGTGTTCCGTGAGCATTTTAACTTATGGGAGGGGTAAAACAAAAGCCAGGGAATATGCATATGTAGATTCATCCAGGCTTTAGCCCAACAATAGGCTCGGAAAAATGTTGAAAATCTAGTTCCCCTGACAATTCCTTAGTTCTAGGATTGAGGGAAGTCAGTTTTAGTTTCAGCATGAGTAATCTGGAGAAATAGCTTTTTGAAAATCCTAATTTTTAAAGCTCTATTTCAGCATCTTGGTTTCATAATCACTCGCTAGATATATCTTCAAGTACAAAGGACAAATGTATTGCTGGAAAATTATAGGTATGATTTGAAAACTAATAATAAGGATATGGCTTTTATTAATAAAAATAAAACTTTTAAAATATATTTTTATGGCAGAAAACTTTCATTTTGAGTGACATATAATTACTGTCTTCAAGTTTTCCCAATTCCCACTTCTTTGTTGGTAGAAGACATTGGATAAAAGAACACATTATTTTTGTACTAACTTTACACACTTATAATTAAACCAAGTGGCTTCCTCACAAGATGCAGATATAGGTCAAGACTCTGACAGTGATTCAGAGACTAAGAAGCGATGATAGCAGAGGGTCTGGCTCAACTACAGGAACTGTGGCAGAGAAGAATGAATGCCAGCTGAGTAAGTATGTGCTCTCTCTCTCTCTGTTTCTTTTTAAAACTATGAGGCCTGCCAAAAGCCTGTATATTGCTGGCAGGCAGGCAAAGCCAGTCCAAGCACCTGTGTTGGAAAACTCAGCAACTGTGTGATGATCATCACCGATCCATCTGTGAGACTGACGCTTGCCACATGTCATCTGAATCACATGAAGTGTGCTGCAAAGGAAATTCCATCAGATGAGGACACCAGCAGTAAGGTATCATTTGTTCTTTGTGATGATTTTAAAAACATAGCAAACATTGATGAAAAGCAATAATTTTGCAAATAAATAAAAAAAAATTAACAATGACTGTTACATGAGAAAAAGGAAAAATTTTAATTCAAAAAGTAAAAACAAGCAATTTCATATAATTTGAGGAACAAAGCCCTTATTTTCTTTAATGGCTAGCTATACTCAATTGGAATACAAGAGTTATTAGTCCAGAAAAGATATGCTGCAAAAGAATACACTACACGAGATGAGGTTCATTGTTTTAGATAATTTAAGCAACAAAAATTTCAATGAGTTCAGAAAAATCCTTTTGATGTCAGAACTTAGTAGAAGATACAACTGCATTATCGATGAGAAAGAAGGCTTTATAAATTTTTTGCTGAGGTCAGCAGTGCTGGGAATTGAAAGCAAGGCTTCCACACTGAGCCGCATTCCTTGATTGTTTTTTGAAATTTCGAGACAAGATCTCATTAAGTCACTATTGCCCAGGTTGGCTTGACTCAAAATTGTAATTCTCCTGCCTCATCCTTCGTGCTGCCATATCTGGCTAATAAAAACTTTTTTTTTTAATAAAAGCATTTTAATGTGAAAAATATTTCTGGAAAGACGTTGAAACTTCTTTTGAAGATAAAAGTATTCTATACATCATCATTCGTCATTTTAACAGTGTGCAAATCAGAAATAAGATACTAATATAAATTATCACTTAGATTTACTCTTTATGTGCCATGAATTGATGGAGTGTTACAGCTATTTTATTTTAATTCTTAAAAGCTATTGAGTTTAGAAAACTGAAACTCTGATGTGAATGATTTTGCACCGACAGAGGATGGCATTATTAAAAATTCAGATAAAAATGGAACGCTCGGAGGTGAAATCATTAGCGCCTTTTAATGTATTAAATAAAAATATGAAGGAAAACATATTTAAAATATCTTAAAGAAGTCTTATTTCCTTTACATCATGTATGTGGCACTCTTTATAATGGTGCTTATTAGGTAGTACCTGATAAACATTTCTGTCCCCAAGCTATTGAGATAGTACAATCCAATAGTATTGTACTATGAAATGCATGAACAGTATTGTAGAAGCTGAGAAAATCAATAGAACATGAAATACCCATGGAATAGATCAATGACAAATCTGAAGAGTAAAAACAAATATTTGTCATGATAAAATTCCTTTGAGAAATGATAAATTTGGATATTAAGAAGCAAGAATTCTGGCCTACTCAATTAATTAGCAAACATAATGCATGTTTCCCATATATTTGATTTAGTCTCCTCAACTTTCAAGAGTATTTAAAACAATTCCAGAAGAAAGTACAAAAGGGTGACTATGAAAGGTGTGATCAAAATATATAGTGAATGTTTACATTTAAAAAAATAATTACTACAATAAAAGACACATCGCCATTAAGGCCCTTAAGAATATTCCTCTTCCCCTCTGTCATTCTCATCAGAAGCAACTCCAGAAGTCCTCTTTTATGAGTGTCTTTAGGAGGTGTGATCAAAAATCTAGTGAATGTTGTTGCCTGGTACCACCCAACAGAAAGGCAATGAAATCATTAGCACTTCTAAAAACATTACTGTGTGTCCTCAACTATCTTTTTCACTAGATGGCTCAGTCTCAAAGTCAAAATGGTCATGAAAGGTAAATATTTTGAATCAATTCAGAAAATTGAGGTAGCCCCAGGATACTCAGGAAAGACACTCAGGAAAGAGGACCTCCTGAATTGCTTCAGAAAATGGCAAAAACAATGGGACAAGTGTGATGGAAGCACATGGGGAGTATATTGAAAGGAATTAATGATAATGTGTCTTTTCCCATAACAAATTTTTAAAAAATTTAAACCTTTATCATATTTCTCAATTATGTCTCACAGACGAAAATAATATACTATACATTTCAAAAACCTAGAAGAAAAGATTTCAAGTTTTCTCACTATAAAAAAAAATTACTGACCCTTGAAGAGATAATCATACTTAATCTACTTTGAAAACACCATGCAATGTATGCCTAAATTAAAACACTACATGGCTCCACACTAATGTACACAATTTTTATGTTTTTCTGTATTAGTTAAAATGCATGTAACAAAATGGAGCTGACTAGGATGTATGAATGGATTTAGCAAGCTGGGCTTCCCTCTCTCTCTCTCTCTCTCTCTCTCTCTCTCTCTCTCTCTCTCTCTCTCTCTCTCTCTCTCTCTCTCTCTCTCTCATTTCTTTCTTACCACATGGGCAATCTTCTCACATGCACTACCACCATGTGATACTGTGAAACTATCCACCATGACGCCCTCACCCAAAGCCGATGTGAGTACCATGCTCTTGAATCTCCAAGAACTGCAAAGAAAATAATCATTTATCTTTATAAAGTAGCCACCCTCAGATGTTTTGTTACATCTACACACAACAAACTAAGGCACTGAGGATTTCTTATTCTTTTACACAGGTCAAGTAAAACATCCTTGTTTTATAAATGAAAGATCTTTTCAGACAACTAATACTTTGTAAACTTGGTCCTAGGATCGTATTTCCTGGTATTAACTAGTGAGGTGTTGTTAGAGTCCAAGAGTGAGATTTTTCCTGCAGATAGAGTCACAGAGTCACATAGTCTGGCCGTTAGCAACAGTACCCAAGTGGCGCGGTCCAGACCAAAGACTACAGCTCCTCAGGAAAGATTCTAGACAACAGAGCTCTACCATGATACCTTTCTACAACAGAAGAATCCGAAGTTGAAATCCAAAGACAGACTTTCTCAGCTATGAAAAGAAGTTGTTCAGCAGTGAGACTGAACAGAGAGACGGGTCAAATGACAACCACAGAGAAAGCCTTGACAACATGCACATTAGTAGTCTCAGTCACTTTCTTGGGGCCTGGCCACATGAAACCCTTGTGAACTCCAAATAACCCCTATATTCTATTCCAGTAATAAATTTATTTTTTATTAAGTAATTCCTAATAAGTTTGTTATTTACCAGTAAGAGTTCAAACCATTGTATTAATTATAGATAGAAAATCTTGAACTTATGCTTATTTTCACCCTATATTGCAGCACTATCTCAAAATATATTGTGGGAATTTCGACATTCTCTATAATCTTCCTGCTTAATAAATAAAGCCATACAATAATAAGTTTCTCCTAAAGTAAGGAAAGCCTGTTTGCACTCTTAAAAGTAGATATGACACTAAAAAGAGATCAAGAAGTATTGAAGAGCGGTGTCACCTTCATTTAAGTTATTAGCCATTTTATCTTCTCTACCCTGTTTCTATAAAACATTAATAAGGCTGTAACTCTAAGCTCTTATGTCATTGTAACTGTTCACAGCTTTTGGACTCTACAAGAGATTGACTCCAAATATGGCATTTTCTGCTACCAGTAATGTGCCCATGAGAGGCAATAACTCATCCCTGCAAGCTCTAATTCTGTAATAATTTATTCCAGGGCTTTGGCAACTAATGTTTCAAGTGCTATTAATAGAAAACTGTGCAAGTTGTGTAGGTGGTACTTTCAGTTTAGTGATGGTGTAGTTAATTTCTTTAATTTCTAAAGTATTTATAAATCTCATCTTTGCAAAGCTGCTGAAACAGTGTAGGCAGAAACCAGTTATCTCCTTATCTCACAGGCTTTCAAATTATACCCACTCTAGTGGCCTAGCTAATCACTTACACTCTTTTTACTAATTCTCCTTTATGACCCTTATCTGTGAGTTTCTATCTTATGAAATAAATGATTTTTGTGTGGCCCGTGATTAGAAATTTTTTTGTTATTCCAATAATTTTACAACAGGTTTTGTGAGATGTCTTGAGAGTGTCATACCATTCACATTGGGGGCTCTACTTTACCACTCCCGGCCACTCTTAGCAGCATTTTCAAATTTTACCTTCGTGAATTTTCCTTATTTATCTAATACTGGCATAATCATATTAGCTTCATCATGCTCATCATCGGCAGTTTCTGTTGCTACATTTTAAAACTTTCTACTGTTCTATGTTTTAATAAAATTTATGGACTCCTATACCTTATTCTTTTCACATCATACAGTATTTTCTTCTTTTGTTTCCTAATCATTTAAAATGCAGCTGGGCATGATGGTACACAATTTTAATCCAAGAAATGGGAGAGGGTGCGACAAGAGAATCACAAATCAATCCTGAATAACTGAGTAAGATCCATTCTCAAAAAAATAAAAAAAGGGCTGAGGATGCAGCTTCATGGTAGAGAACCTGTCTAGCATGTTCCATCCCAAGGACCACAAATCATAATAATTATAACAGTAACAAAAAAATAATACGATGTAAAAAATATTCTTTGTGAACCATGTTAAAACAACCAGTGTGCCCAGTTTAGCCTGTGTGTCATAGTTTGGCAACTCCTGCTCTAAAAATAAAGTTAATTATATTTCACACTTTAGCAACATCAATACATATAGTTTATTTGGTTAATTGACATTTATTGTTTATCTAAATTGGTCAAGACTTTGCAGAATTGCAAAGGTAAATGAATAATTTAAGACACTAAAATTCCCAAAATACATGCATACAAATGTACAGGTAATCTAATATTAAATGTGGTGAAGGACTGTGATAGTTAATTGTAGTGTCAAGTTGAATAAGAAACACTTAGAAGACTGGTTTAGCACAGCTCTGAGTGAGTCTGGATGACTGATTTACTGAAGAGGGAAGCCCCACCCTTGGTGTGTCTGGCACCAACCAATAGGCTTGCAGGCCAGAAGGAATGAAAAGGGCAAGAAAAAGGAAGCCCGGCTTCTGCTTCCTCAGAGGAGCTCCAGGCTTTGCCATCACTTTGGATGTCTATCTTCAGGCACTCAGCACGTACTTTTCAACCTTCCAGCACAGATTCTCCAGCCTTTCGCTGCACACTCTTCAGCTTCCTAACAGACTCTCACAGGACTCTGCAGTAAACTCGAGGTCTTGGCTTTTGACTGGATACTCCAGATCTCCAGCACAGATGGCCCTTTTGCATTCTCCCACTCCTGACTCTAGAGGCGCCCAATATTAGCCCACTTTGTAAATCCTTTATACTGTACATCATATATATATATATATATATATATATATATATATACACACACATATATATATATATATACACACATATATATATATATGCTGTTCCTCTAGAGAAATATAACTGATAAAACAATAATGTATTATGTAGAATATTGAATATTGCTTGAGGCATTGTTAAAATAGAATTTACATGAGACAAAATGCCCAAAATGAAATGTACAGCCTGAGGAGTTTAAAAATTTGTACCCTTGTAAAATCGTCACTCCAAACAAGACAAAAATATTTTTGTCACCCTGAGAAAATAACATTTGTTCCTTTTCAGTCAGACCTCCACTAAGTAGAACCACTATTAAGACTTATTTGGGTTAGTCAGTGGGTACAAAGTTATAGTTAAATAGTCTGGTACACTGTAGTACTATGGTACAGTACTATAATGACAGGTAACTATAATATGCTGAATATTTCAAAAAGCTACAAGAAACATAAATGTTTTGGCAAACAGATATTTTAATTTAAACGTTACAATGCACGCATGTATCAAAACATCACCTGATACCTCATAAATATACATATGTAAAATTTTATGTTTTTGTGTATGAGTTAAAATAAGTTTATATTAATAGAAAAGATTTACTTCAGATTAGATTAGTATTTGGTGTTCTGGGAATGTATGTACACAAAATTGTGCCATATTTTACTCCAACATTAATTGTGAAGTTCTTTACTTTTTTTAGTGCTTGGTGTTATTGCTTTATGCTGTGACAAAGTTCTGAGGTTTTTTTGGTATATATAAATATAATTCTTTTAGATCCTCTTATTAAATTGATGTCACATTCCATTCCAGAAGTCTACTTAATCATGTATTAGTTCGGCTATGCTAGTTTTATTGTATTCGGTGTTATGTATCTTTTTTTATATTCTTACTTTCAATTTTACTGTGCGTTCATGTTTAATATGTGTCTCTTGTAAACTGAATGTAAATAAGTTTGCCTTAATTACCCAATTTGACAATCTCTGACTCTTAATTAGATTATGTCCACCTTCATTTAACATTATTATTGATATGTTGAGTTTAATTAGACCTTCTTGTTATTTGTCTTCTGTTTCAATACCGTTTGTCATCCTAATGCTCCTTCACCACTACTTCAGAAAAAAAAAGACTACTTTTAGCATTCCATTATATTTGCTATATTTAGTTTTATTAATTTTTAACTAGTTTTATAATAATTGTTTCAGTGACTATAACATGGTTCTTAACATTTCATCTATCTTAAATTAATATCACCGCCCTTGATATAAAAATGCAAAAACTTTAATCAGAAGGATTTCCAATCTTATTTTCTTCAAGTAGATTCACTTCCTCTATGGTTTTTATGACACTAGTCAGTTACTGACCGTTTTCTTGACTTCTGTTTATTTCAAAGTTCCTTTTATCTTGTCTTCATATCTGTCTTCATACTTTCACGGTATGTAAAATTCTAGGAAAATGGAGTTATTTTTAATGAGCACTTTTAGATGCTATTCTATTACTTTCTACCTTCTATTACTCATGCTGAGTTTTTAGCTAAGTTTATTGTTTTTCCATTTTATTTGTAGACTTTCCCTTTATTTTCACTTAAAGTATTCTATTTATATCAAATTTTTATAAGTTTGACACAATGTTGTAAACTGGTAGGCTTTCCATTGTATTTATCCAGTTTGGGGTTCTCTTTCTTCCTAGACACAATAGGATAAATAAGTAGATAGATAGATAGATAGATAGATAGATAGATAGATAGATGATAGATAGATAGGGATTAGGAAAGTTGTTTCATGTGATTAAGGATGCTATGAATTCCCACAAGAGGCCATCTGCAAGCTGGTGCCACTAAAATAATAGTGGCCTGGTTCAGTCCACACCCAAAAAACTCAGAGAAAAAAAAAAAAAAAAAAAAAACTAATTCGGTAACTCTTATTCTAAGGCTAAAAGTTTGGGAACTCAGGTTTCCATCTGTGCTTGTCTATGAGACCAAAGAACTCAAATCTTGAGTTTCTGATAATGAAGGGCAGGAGAAGAAGGGTGTGTCAGCTTTAGAAGAAAGTGATAGTTTGCCTTTTTTCTTTTTGTTCTGTCTGGGTCCCCAGATGATTGGATGTTTCCAGCACGTACTGATTGTAGATATTCCTCACTCAGTCAAACAATTCATGTTCCAATCTCTTCTAGATACATCCTCGCACAAATACACACAGAATCAATGCTTTACTTGCTGTCTCTAATTATCCTTTAATACAGTTAATTTGATACCTAAAATTAACCATCACAACATGCTTCAAGTAGTTTCTATTAACTGATCTTTACGTAAATAGACAATTTTCTCTGTGCTGTCCTATCTTTTCAATACCATCCAATAATTTGATCTCAAATATTGTATCTATTCTGTTCTAAAGGTTATTTGATATTTTTAAAGATACTGTGTATATTACCTAAATTTTCTATCCCTTCATTATATTCATTTTTCTGGGAATTTTTTAAACACTATTACCATGATTATTTTGAAGTAACAACAAATGGGCCACCTGGTATCTTTTTTTTTTCCTATTTCTTTGTTTCTTCCTTTGATATAGATGATGTTTTCTGTTTCCTCATATAACTAATGCATTTGAATTTTATGCTGAATTTACAGATGATATGTTGTAGGAAGTTTGATATTTCCTTCATCTGACATGTGTTAAAGTTTTCTACACAGAATTTAAATTATTAATGGTCCTTTTTACTATGCAGTCTTTTGTTTTGGAATTTGTTAAAGTGAGTTCAAATCAGTTGGTAAATTCATGTCTTACATTGTGGCTGTGTATCTTGAGATAGGCTTTAATTCTTGAAATTCCACTTCTTTGTATTTCACTGGAATATCTGAAATATTTGCAAAGATGTGCTACTTGCACAGAATTTCTATTTCGAACTCTGACTGTATAACCTTGGGAAGCCAGTCACACCTCTGCTCATGTATCCTGCCACTCCTTACAGCTCTTTTCCATTCGGCCACTTGGAGTTAAATCGTTGAAGGCTGAAGTGCGATTATTTGTGATAGTTTCACTACATTTCTCATTTTATGATAGATTTGGCTTTTGCTTTGTAATCATTTATCTGTGTCTTTATCCTCCATCTCCAAATTTGCATCCAGACTTTTAAAATCTATTGATATCTTACCTGGAGAACTACCAATATTACAAAAGTGGTTGCAAATTAGTAATATTCTACTTCTATGACTCTTTGCATATTTTATCTAGGCTTTCTTTTCTCTGTATCAAAATGATAACCTCACAATTTATAGTCTTAAAGATTTTTTCTCCAAATAAACACTTTAACTAAATTTTTTTTTCTTTTACTTTCTCAAATTCTTTTCATATTCTCTGTGTGAGAGCTGTTCAGGTACCTGTTTAATTTAGATATACTTTCATCAATATTTTAGCTTTTTTTTTTTTTTTTTGGTGCCAGAGATTGAATTCAGGGCCTTGTGCTTGCAAGGCAAGCACTCTAATCACTGAGCTAAATCCCCAGCCCCTATTTTAGCTTATTTTTGCTCTCTGATGTAACGAGAATTTCCAGGCTTGTATTCTATTTTCTCTGTCCCGTTTCTGAAATCAGCTATTACTCTAAGGAGTTTGAGGTTATTTTAATTTTTAATAGTATTTGAAAGTAAAGATCTGGATACTAGGTGTCTTTTGTCTATGATATTCCTATTTTTTCTATGCCCATTCAGTGGAAAGTAATAAGAAATGTATTTTTTGAATAAGCTCAAGGGTATTACCACTTATAACCAAAACACATGGCTATGAAATGGTCTTATTACTAGAAATAGCTAGAAACCAGAAAAAAGTGCACTCAGGCTTTAGACATTGGACAATAGTCAGCACACTACTTTAGTCCCTGAAAAAAGGGAAATAAATATGGTATTTGGAATGTTCTGGATGTGGCTTAAGTGTATCACTTAAGAGTTTGGGTGTGAATTTTAATCCCCACTGTGAAGTAGAAGCAGAGTGGAAATTTAATCTGAGTAAGAAGTGTAGAAATGGGGCTTTTTAGAGATAAAGAGCATCACCTGTAGTTGTCAGAGAGAAACTGCCATGTTGGAATATTGATGTCTGTATAAAACGGAGAGAAAAGGTCACACGATGAATAGACATATGTTTATGATTCCTACCTCTTCCTGATTCTTTGTGTTGCCTCAGACCTCTTCCAGCAAGAAGCCTACTACCAAACGGGAGACTGTGGTATAGTCCTGTAATCCCTGCAGTCCAGCATCGAGGGAGGCTGAAGCAGGAAGATCACAAATTTGAGTTCTGGCTTCTCAACTTAGCAATGTTCTGACTGAAAATAAACATTAAAAAGTACTGAAGATGTAGTTCTGCAGTAGACCACTGTGGTTTCAATCCTCCTACTGAAACAGTTGACATGGTACAAACCATGCAAAACAATTTGTTGTCTCACAAAGTTGAAGAATGAAATTGTGGACAAAAAGAAGTAGATTAAGGGAGTATTTTTGGAGGT
>PVJO010005494.1:0-97895 GCA_004026905.1 Hystrix cristata
GCTGCCACACTTTCCTTTCCCGCGCGCGCCCTCCCCTTCCCGCGCCTGTTCCCTACCCCATAAAAACCCCACACTCCTGTAGTTCGGGGCCATTACCTCTGCCTCCTAGGTGTGAGGGGTACGTATTGGCCCAGAGCTCTGTTTGAACAATAGCTTGTTGTTTTTGCATCGAACCTGGTCTCTTGTCGTTCTTGGGCGCTGCTCACCCTTGTGCCAGGTAAGTTGGGGAGGTTTTAGCCTCAACAATATGCCAGCATATCCCCTACAGCACAGTGTTTCACACATACTAGGGATTACAAAGCCATCACACCCAATGGGAAGGTATTTAGGGAAATCATCTGACCTTTGAGGTGCAGTAGTGGGATACCATCTTGCCCACAGTGACAGAGACCCAAATAATATCAGTTTAAAAACCCACATCTCTGTCATATAACAGTTCGAATAGGATGCAGAGCCAGTATGGAAGCTCTACAACCATCACGGATTTGCTCTGCCATCCTCGAAATACTCTTGTATCTTGTGACCCAACATTACTCTTGTATCTTGTGACCCAACATGGCTGCTCCAGTTCCTGCTATCATGTTGTTTACATTCCAGCCAAGAGGACAGGGGGATAGGCAAAAGCAAGGGGACATTACTTCCTTTTAAAGATATGACCCAGAACTCACACACACTTTGCTTTTATTCATATGTCATTAACCAGAATTCATGTGTCCACAGCTAGCTGAGGTGAGGCTAACAACTCAGCAATTCTAATACTATGTAAAAGGGAGAGAATACAGCCTGAGGCACCAACTAGCAAATTCTGCCACAAGAGTAGTATATTGTAGCTGCTTAGAATTAACAGGGATTTCTCTTTTTGTAGTCCTAGCATATGTGGGTCTAAGCCGGAGCCAGTTTTCCTGGCTCAGAAGTGCATGCTGGGCCTGAGCCAGAACAGACAGAGTCTGTCACACTGGCTTCTCAGGAATCTCCTCTAATGTTAACATTATCTACTGTCTGGTGTACATCCTTTCTGTTAGAGGTTCAGCCTCCAGCATCCTGCTCAGGATACAAAGTTACTAGGCACTTCCCTCTGCACACTGAGACTTCACCTTCTTTCTGGCCAGGAAGGGTGAGAGAGCAGGCGAGGGAGGCAAGGGGTCCCCAGGAGCACCCAGCCTCCCTTGGCCAAGGGAAATTTTTCAGGCGGGTATTGTCCACTGACAAGAAGGCAGAGATAGACAGCTGCAGTCAGGATTCTGAGCCAGCATATTGGCAGGAGGTAGGGAGAAGCAAAAACTTCCTTACCCATCAGTGGTGCCCAAGAGCACCTGGGATGCCGTCCTCAGAGGCCAGGATGGTGGGCCAGGCTCACACTGGCTAGCAGCTGCATCTCGGGTTCTTTTTCAAACTTGCCAGTTTAAAGCACCTCCATGGAAGGGCCATTTGGTCTTGACATTAGGCATCTGGCAGCTTTAGCTGAGCTGAGTGTGGAGAAGCATGGCTCATTGCTCAGAGCCTAGGAAGGGCAGGAAATGGTGGTAAATACATGGTTTCTGGAGGCAGAATTTCTAGATTCTAGACCTGCCTTTATGCTTATTAGCTTGTGACTACCAGTGAATTACCTGGTGTCTCCATATCTTGGTTTCCCATCTACAAAATGGAGATAATTGTGCCCATATATTGGGATTGGTGAGGAATAAATGGCATGTAGTAAGTCACAATCTCACTGAGCCCCATGCATATGAAGTAGGAAGCTGTTTCACTCCACAGGCCAGGGAAGGATGGGTGACAAAGCTTTGCACAGATAGGTGCAGAAAGTGTTCAGTCTAGACATATCTTTCTTTTGTTTTTGTTTTCCATTTGCTTGGTTCTTTTCTCTGGATTCCTGGGTCTTGACTTTGTTCTCTCCAGCAGGGAAACAAATATTGGCCTCACTCTGCACCTCAGAGGGTTGTACTGGTGCTCCATCCAGAGGTGTGTGTGCTAGAGGAGGACCTTGTCTGTTTTGTGTTTCCTGCCCCTTCTGCTGTTTTCTGGCAGCTTGTGAACCTTCATGACTGACAGAGCAAGAGGCAGCCAAAGGACTGAGGAAGGGCACCGAAGTGTGTGCCGAAATCAAAGGCTTCCGGCAGCCAGTGATCCAGGAAGCTCTTCTGGCATCACGAGGACATCATCTCCTCAGGGATTTGAGGGCCGTTGCATGGAACACTCTGGGTGGCACACTGGGACACCAGAGGCTTAAGGAGGAGGAAGAGGAATGCCAAAGGAGGATGGGACAATCACCCTATGGACCTGATTACATGATCATTCCACTTCCAGGAATGAGGACCCACGGTCAATGAGATAGGCAGTCATCCTTCATGTAAATCTTTTATTTATTCACGTCTCACCAGAAATGCAATTCATCTCATTCTTTTTACACCTACTATATTATTTGATAATGTAAGAGTAATAAAGAGTCATCTGAGAGCAAATGTCTAAGTTTTAAAAAACAGGCAGACTCCATCAAAGCTTGCCACCATGGCTTTGACTCTGACATGGTCAGATATCACAGACCTTTCTCCTTTGAAATGTGAGCAGTGTGTTTGGAGCAGATGGGGATGTAGAAGAGGACTGCAGCCAGGGTCAGGGCAGCGTCCAGGTCCCTACATAGGTCTGACAGCACCGATTACAGCTTCTACTTCCCAGCAGCCCTTCTGCTTGACCCACTTGATGTCCCTCCCTCTCTAGTTTCCAAACATTCTGCTTTTTCTTTAATATTCTCAGTCTCTCTTGTATGGTTTAGTTTTCCTCGTACCATGCACTCTTCCTTAATATTTCCTTAACATTTCTTCTCTGGGATATCTCAGGTTTTACACTTGGTTCAATCCTGTTGGCAGATCTTAAAACTCTGAAGCCTTTAAGTAAACAAATGGTCAGAAATGTAGAACATTCCTGTGAATGCCGTTTGCCCTGCGTTGGGCTCAGAATGCTAACATGGGTCAATACAGACAGAAATCCTAACCTTGGAAAAACACGTAAGTCTTATATACCAGTAATCACTACCAACCTATCATCTGTCGGTTAAAATTATAAACTACGTATGGGATGGGGAGGAGCTCATCGGTCAAACACTTGTCTGGCATGTGAGGGACCCTGGGTTCGAGCCCCAGTACTGGGGTTATCATGTGATGCCAGGATGCTTCTATGGTAGTCACCTGGAGTGACTCTGTGGGAACTGTGCTCCTCCCAGGCTTGAGAAAACAGATTTAACTATTGTACATAGAGGGAAGACTTTGTTTTGCCTCTAAGATTCATGCAACTTCTTCTCAATGACATGATTATATTTGTTTTAATACCCAGGTTTTTTGTTTTTGTTTTTGTTTTTGTTTTTGTTTTTGTTTTTGGTACTGGGGACCGAACTCAGGGCCTTGTACTTGCAAGGCAAGCACTCTAACCACGGAGCTAAATCCCCAGCCCTACTCAGTTTTTTCATCATCTAAAATTGATGTTCTGGAAGGGTGAACCATATTATCCTCTGTATGGTTTTGTTTATTCCTCTGGCACATCACCAAGGAACTTTGGGATTTGTGAACCCAGTTTCAGAAGCCCAAGATTAAGGTCATGTCAGGCTTGTTAAAAGGATAAAGAGGAAGTAGGCACTGAAGTACTGTTAGTTGTTTACACTATAGTCTAAATATACCCCTTTTCCGAAGGAAAAGGTTTAAAACGAAGGAAAAGAAAAAGAAGAGGACCAGATGAGTAGGAATAGCAGAGGGAGCAGCTGTAATTTTAGCTACTCAGTAGGCTGAGGCAGGAGGATGGTGAGTCTGAGATCAGCCTGGACAACACAGCAAGACTATCTCAAAAAAAGAAAAGAAAAAAGAGAGAGAGAAGCAGAGGGAAAGAAGGGGGAGGAGAGAAGCTGAGGTTGGCAAACTCAACCTTCACCTCTGTGAGTGTGGCCCCCAGCCAACCCCGATCCTCTGACATCACTGAGCACACAGCTGCTGGCCCCAGAACATTCCATTCTTGTCCCTTGCCAGGGGAAGGTGAAGCCCCAGGGAGACAGAGACCCTGCTGGGACCGGCTTGGGAATCCAGCTTCCTCTGGAAGGTCTTTCAACTCCTCTGCAGCCTCCAGGCAGCCCTGGCTCCTCATTCAGTGTCAGCCCTCAGGACTGCCTGGCTCCGCTCTTGAAGGAGGCCCTCAGATGGGTGGCCAGGTTCACCCAAAGTGACTTACAGCTCAGGCCAGAAATGGCAGCAAGCTCTTGGCCTTCTCGGCCTTGTGAGTTCTGGAGCCTTCACATCCACCCTATCCCCAGGGCTCAGAGTAGGGGGTGCCTGAGGGTCTCTCCTGTCTACAGGCGTTATGGGGCTTCTGTGGGTATCTCAGAGAGGGATCCAGCAGGCTCCTGATCAGGACTTGTCTGAGATGAGAGCAGCCCGTCCAGTTAGTCACCGAGACCTCAAGAACCACTCAGTTTAGGATGTCTGTGGGCCTGTTGGGAACTGGTGGCATCTCATAAATGCCATGTGGACTCGGTTTGCTAAGGGAGTAGGCTTGGAGCCCACTAATTCAGGCTATGTTTATCATTTGGGGCAAAGGACAGTGCCCCTAAGGTAAGATGGACCAAAGCCAAGTCCCCACGACTCAATTTGACAAAGTCTCCCAGCCCATTTGCATCCAAATGGCCTCGTCAATGTAGGCTCACTGTTTTCATTATCAAGGAAAACCAAAAACCTCTGACTTAGTCATGATTACACCCTAGGTGGGCAATGCAGGAGGGGGTGCTGGTGAGGGGGCTCAAGACTGGCAGTGAATAGAAACACAGGCACTGAATGTTTATATACCAGGAAATGAGCTAATGGTTTTATCAGAAGTACCTTAACTTGTTCTTGCACAAACTTGTGAAGTAGGTCCATTATTATCTCCACTGAAGGATGTGTTGGCTGAATGTTAGAAGGTAGAATCTGTTGTTCAAGGTCACAGAGATAACAAGTGACAGAGAAAGGACACAAATCAATTGTCTGGCTCCACTGTGAACCTCCCCCCGCCCATTAAGACCCAGGTGGGATGAGAATGCCCTGAGCCACCCAATGGGCTGAAGCCAATGGTATGTCATTTAGGCTGCACAGACACATGTCCAAGGTCAAACGGCTAGGTCAATGGCATCATCCCATCTCCTGTCCCCATCAGGAAAGGATGTCAGTAAAAGGGCATGTGAGAACTAGTAAAAGAGATTAGGTTCTTCACCTTTGAGACCCAAATCAAGTTAAGCACCTGAGGTGAGAGTTGAAGACCCAGGGGCTCAGAAGGGTTCACACAGTCCTAGAGCACCCACTCAGACCCAAGTGCACGAGGCGACCCTAACAGAAGCAGATTCTGCCCTGTCAGGACAAAGAAGGGCTGCCTTCTGCAAAGCCCTCCGGTTCTCAAATCCGCTCATTTCTTGAATAAACCAATGCCCATGGAATGAGGTTCAACCACTGGCCACGTTTCCTAAATCAAGTCTCTACCCAGGAGCTGCTCCCAAGAGGCGTGGGAGTGAGTGATTGAAACCAAGACTACACTAGCCAGACCCCGTAGCACACGCCTATAAGGTCTCACTATGTTCAGGCTGGCCTTGAACTCACAGGAATCCTCCCGCTTCAGTCCCTCAAATTTTGGGATTACGGGAGTGCACCACCACACCCAGCTGGGTGAAGTTTTCTTAAAGATGCGATTTGGGGGAGTGTAGAGTCCCAGGCAGCATAATTTCTCTCACCTAAAAAGAAGGTTCCCAGAGAACTCATTTGTCTTTTGTAAGAAGTTCTCTGGCATCTTTCTGTAAAGAGGGAACACTATTTCTTTCAGCCGTGCGGGACAGGCATGGGGTAGGGGGACAGAGTAGGAGGTAGCTGCCCTACGACACCCTCTTGACTTCCCTCTCTCCCCCTTTTCTGAAGGGGCTGATGGGTTTATTACACTGAACAAGAAACACTGAACAAAGGTCACAATAAGGCAAACGAGAGCAAAACCAATGTATTGTTATATTTTCACGAACCTTCTTTAAAGACCATGCTCTACAGTACCAGCTGTGACTGTGATCAAGAGGACAACAGCTACTGCTACACTCACCAGCCAGGAGGGGCTCAGAGGCTCATTTTCCTGAAAATGGCATGAGTGGCTTTACAGAGACTGCCCAAACTCATTTGTGGATAAAATCTTTTTCCTAAATTTTTTAGGTAAACATATTTTTCTTCTTGACTCCTCGTCTTCCTCCTCCCCCTCTCCTCCTCTTCTTCATCTTTTCTCCCCCTTAAAACAGTCTCATTATGTAGCTCAGGTTAGCCTTGAACTTGCTTTGTAGCTCAGGTTGGCCTTGAACTTGCAATCCTCCTGCCTCAGCCTCCTGAGTGCTGGAGCATAGGTGTCACTACACCCAGCTGATAAAAATATTCTTAATAAAAACATTTTCTCAAAAAAGAAAAAGGCTTTTTGGCCTGAATCAGTACTGATCAGTCAGGAGTGCGTTGTAGAGGAGCCTGAATGTGCATGAGACAGAGAGGACGACCTCCTGCACCCGGGATGGGCCCTCAGCTGGGCTCCTTCCCACCCCAGCCCTTAGGAACTACCCACCTGCCTGCCCGCCACAGCAGGCTTCGCTCCACCTGGTTCCACCTGTGCTGCCAGCTTCCCCCAGCCCCTCCTGCCTACTCTGGGCCTGACCTTGCCCACCAAAACTTTGCCCTCCCCCTCATCCCCCAACCCCCAAGTCTACAAATACAAACAGAAAGGGCGGCTTATCTGCATTACCCAACCAGGGCAAACAGCTCTTGCTCAGACCGTGGCCTCCCCCTACAAGGCTGAGCTCCTAAACCAAAGACACGCACAGGGAGATTTTTCTCATGCCTATTTCCTCCTGGCAAGACTTCTGCATTCAGCAGGCTCCAGTTGAGCAGTTTCCTAATCACCACTGTAGAAACCTAAATCGACAAAAATCTTTAAGCACTCATGAGGTCCATTCCCAAACTCTGCCAAACTCTGCCGATTTCAGAAGAAACCCCACAATTGCCATTGTTCAGACATCTCAGTGACCCACAACTTTTTCAAACAGGAAGTCTTCCTGACCTCTCAGCCAAACCCTTCAGGTTTCAGGGTGGGCCTGCTCCCCTCTGCTCTCATCTCTCATGTAAACAGAGACTTGCTCCTGAAGGACACGCCTAGGGCATGCCTCACCGCTCATACCACATGGCTGGAAGCCACTGTCCTCCCAGTGCTGGCTGGGCTAACAGCAGCTGTGTGACCTTGAGCAAATCATGTAATCTCTCTGAGCCTTGGTCCTTCCATTGGTAAAGTAAAGGGGCTCACCTATAGGGCCCTGTTATAGAATGAACTGTGTCTTCCCCAAATTCATTCCTAAGCCTTAAACCCTAATGTGACTGTACTGAAGATGGGCCCTTAGAGAAGGTAATTAAGGTTAAATGAGGTCATAAGAGTGGGGACATAATCAGGTAGGACTGCCACCCTCCTAAGAAGAGGAAGAGATACCACAGGGCTCCCTGACTCCATCTAAGCCCTGAAGAACATGTGAGGACACAGCAAGAGGGCAGCCATCTGCGAGCCAAGAAGAAAGTCCTTACCAAGGCCCAGCTCTGCTGTCCCTTAATCTTGGACTTAAATCCCTCAGAGAATAAGTGTCTGTGGTTCAAGTCTAGCCTGCGGTCTCTTCTCAGACGGCCCATGCAGACTAACTGCACTCCTTCTTCTGCCAGCTCTCCTGTGCTGTGCTGTGGACTCTGGGCAGGAAGAAGGCTGAGCCAGGTGTCTGCTGACCTCTTCTACCTTTGAGAGTCATGGAAATGGCTTGAGGTCATGTGGGGGAAGCCCAGAAATCCTGGCCTCTCCAGAGAGTCTTAGCTGGAGCTCCTGTTTCCAGTGTCTGGCAACCAGTTTTCCCTTTTATAGTTTACCATCCTTCAATTACCCCACATACCACCCCAATATCTTCCTTCTCGAAGGCCCCAGACCCAAGTCTGAGGGTTGGGGCAAGAGATGGATACTGTGGTTTGCAGACAAGGTCTCACTCTGTTGCCTAAGATCCTTCCTTAGCTCACCAGGAACTGGGACTTCAGGCTCTGGGTGCATGCGATCACACCAGGTTGTTTTTTTGTTGTTGTTTTGGGGGTTTTTTTGGCTATAGCAGAATACTTGAGACTGGGTAACTTAGAAGGAAAGAAGTTTTATTTTGGTTCACAGTTTGGGCAGCTGGGAGTCTATAGGCATGATGCCAGCAAAGGTCTGGTGCTATTTCATCTCACGGTGAAAAACAGAAGGGAAATGGATATGTGGTGGGAAGCCTTGCTTTATAAAAATCTGCCCCTCCGGTAACCAATCCAGTCCTGCAGTGTGAACTCACTCATGTGAGAAAGGGATGAAACCATTTATAAGGGCCCCTTAAGGGACCCTCTATGCCCACAACTCGAACACCTCCCACTAGCCCCACCTCCCAGGAGTGCCCCACTGAGGAATGAGGTTCCAACACATTAACTTCAGGTGACACATTCAGACCACAACAGATGAAAGAGAGACGAGCGATACAGAGAGTAAGTGTATATGGAGGTGGGTACTGGGTGGGCCACTGTACAGTGTCCAGGGAACTGCCCCTTCCTGCAGGCATTTTTGTCCCTGAATCCCCTGCTCTATCCCCTGCACTCCAACTCTTGCCCATCTATGCCAAGCACTTCTGTCCTCTCTCTAAACCTTGCTGGTTGTATCTTTTGGCCCAAAGTACCCACTGAGGATAAATGAAGCCCACTTCCTAGTGATGACGTGAAGTAACAATTGATTGCTTATTCCCATCCTCTATAGACATCTGCAGTGTCCTACACTCCCACCCTCCGGCTGGAAACCCTGACCTTTCTCCCATCTCTGTATCCCAGAAGCCTGAAGCTTGATGTCTCCAGGTTGCAGTGAATATCCTCTGCAGCCCATCTACCATGGGCTGCTCTCCATTGGCCTCAAACTTCATAGACCCTCCCACCCCAGCATCTCTGTCTCTCTCTGGCAGAGACAATGGCCACCACATCTGCATCAGAGACCCTGGAGATCACACTGCTACTGTGTCCTCCCTAGTCCTAACTCCTGTAGGCCTGGCCCTACCCCAACTTCCCTTTGAGTAGTCCTGGGCATTGTCCCCTTCCAGGTCACTCTCCTGGGTTTTCAAGTTTAACAGACTCAACTTCAACTATACCTCCAGCACTTGGCAGCTGGGTGATCTTGAGCAAATTACTGATCCTCTTCAAGCCTTAGTTTCCCCATCCTTAATGGGAAGACCCTTCTTCTAGTATTACACGGAGAAGCCCATGTGATAATCTGTGTGTAGTACCCCACACAGGGCCCATGTGCAAAATGTACCAGATTCTAGTTATTATTGTTGCTGCTGATGGTGGCCACTGTCATCTTGGCTGGCCACATTCTGTCCTTTTGGAGATAATCCTCAGAGAGATGGGGACAGGGCAGGACCTTGGGTTCCTGTCTAAACTGGTTCTCCAAACTTTGGGTCAATTCTGTGAGCTACCAATACACTGACATAACTAGAACCAGTTCTATTGTTTGTGATCAGGCACTCTGACTAATACACCTCTCTAGCCCCACATCTGGCCTTCTCTGCCTCCACTTTTGGCTCAAGTGGCTCCAACTGGACCCTTCTCATCCCAACAACCTTCACTATTCTTCAAAAGCTCTCAAGGGTCCCCTCCTACAGGAAGCCTCTTGCCCTTATTAGGTGTGCTAGGTGTCTGCGCTCCTATGCAACCCTGTACATATACTATGGGCTCAGGCATGGGATCTCCGAGGGAGAAGACTGGCTTCTTTTTATCCTTTCCCTGGAATATGCATCTTACAAATATAAGTGGATGATGGGTAGATGGATGACTAGGGAGGTGTGTGAATGACAAATCACTGTGCTTTTAGTTGCCCTTGCTCCAGCCTTTCCCTCTGAGTGATTTCCAGGCTAATCTTCCCAAGTCAGGCTTGGCTCACTTCATGACCCAAATACCTTCAGAGGTTGTGTGTGTTGCCTGCCAAATACAGTTCAAACTCCTCAGGCTGAAACCTGGCTTCTACCTACTTTTCCAGCTCTTCTCTACCACCATTCTCCAGCCAAATCATATCAGATATTCTCTTGGGCCTGGCTACTACCAGCATGATCTTCCAACCTGGGAGCATGTCAGAAATGTACTCTCAAACTCTTCCCTAGCCTATCTTGGCTTCTGCCTCTTTTGCCCCAGAGCTCACATTATTCCCTGAAGTGTATTTGAAATTCTCCCTCTGGTATAAATGACAAATGTCTGGTTAATAAGGACCCTGTTAGTAGATCTCATGCTAGGCCATGCCTTGCCAGATGCTTTGCATGTGCCTGTGCTGTTCAAATGCATTAAACAAGTGAATAGGTTACTGGGGGAAGGAACAAACAAAGGTCAGGCTTTTAACTCGAGAAAATTTGGGAGTCTCTGGTAGCAGCTGCATCAGGCACCCTGGGGCAAGAGTTCATGAGCATGGCCCCAGCTTTCTTCCTGTGATGGTAGAGAGTATCTCAGTTTGGCTCCCCACTGTGAGTCCCAACCAAGAGTGATGGGGAATGAGACGCAGCCCAAGGATGGCACAGGATGGCACTCTTGTAGGGAGAGTGGGGAGAGAATAGATCTACTCTGTCAGAGGACACACAGTAGAGCTTTACTGCTGGCAGCAGCCCTAAATTCACCCTCCTCAGTGGCAAATTCTACTACTGGAGTGTAAGGACACACTCACAAACTTTCTGCCCTGCCTGGGCCTGTCTTCTTCCCATCTCTTTTTAGGAAGTCTTCCCAGATTTCCCTCCAAAGGACCGAGGAAAATCCAACATCCCCTTTCTTAGGATCCTAGCACTTGGTGGGTATGTAGTTTTCTATTTATACTGCAGGCAGGGCAAAAAGGGAATGCTCTTCTTCTCAGATCAGGAACAAGGCAAGAACTTCTACCCCTGCCACATCTATTGATCATTGTAATAGAGATTCTAGCCAGTGCAATCAATAAGAAAAAGAAACAGAAGATACCTAGCTTGGAAAGCAAAAAGTGAAATTGTATTTACAAATGACACAATATGATAAAAAGAAAATTCTAAGGAATCTATAAAACTACCAGGCCTAATTAAATAACTCAGTACAGTTACAGGATCTGAGATCAATATCAAATACCAATTTCATTTCTATCTATTACCAGTGAACAATCTGAAAATGAAATTAAGAAAATAACTCCATTCATAATAGCATCAAAAATAATGCAGAGCTAGGGGTACAGCTCAGTGCTAGAGAATATACTTAGCATGCACATTCTGAGTCTGGTCCCTGGCACAGCAAAAATAATGATAATAATTATATTAATGTAATTTCTATTAAAATTCCAGCAAGATATTTTACAGATATAGTTTACTCTAAAATGTGTAAGTAAAGATGAACCAGATTAGTTAAGACAATTTTGACAAAGAACAACAAAGTGGGAGCAATGAGTCTATTATTATTTTTTTTTTTAGTCTACCTATTATTTAGACTATATAGTGATAGTAATCAATACAGTGTGGTGTCTGTGGAGAACAGACGCAGGGATCATTGGAACAGAATAAAGAATACAGACATACCCCACAAAAATATGGTCAATGGACTGTTTTATCTTTGTTTTTTTGAGATACAGTCTTCTTTCCAAGTAGTCCAGGCTAGCCTTGAACTCACAATATAGCCTAAGCTGGCCTCGAACTCGCCATCCTCCTGACTCAAGTCTCCTGAGTGCTGGGGTTACAGGCATGTGCCCAGCATCAACTAACTTTTAACAAAGGTGCAAAAGTGTTCAGTGGAGAAGGAAGAGCTTTTTAACAAATAGTGCTGGAGCAACTGGACATCCACAGGCACAAAATAATATTACACATAAACCTCACACTAGATACAAAAATTAAAAGGATTACAGACTTAAGCTATAACATAAAACTTTAAAACAAAACAAAACAAAAAAACCCCAGAAAATCTTTGGATCTAGGGGTAGGCAAAGAGTAGACTTATTCCTGGTCGTAAAAGCACAATCCATGAAAAAGAAGATTGCCTTTCTGAGCTTTGGGCACCCTGAGATTGCTGAGTGAGGTCTAGATGTGGGGGAGGGATAAAAGCAGGCTGTGGTGGGAGTCCTGCCTGATCCAGGTGTGTGACACACAGACACTGCCAGTAAGGGCCACTTGGGTCTCCTGAGCTTCTCTTAGGAACAATGCAAAGCACACAGACAGCAAACAAACAAAAGTCAAATTAAAAGGAAAGGAAAATCCAGGCCAGGCAGAACAGAGAGGCATCAGCTTACAGTCAAGCCCCTTCTCTTGCAGTTTTTGTCCCCACAGGGGACATTTTCTTTGCCCCTCAAGCTCCAGGCTCAGGCTCAAGGGTTGAGAGGATAGGTTGGGCCTGGGCTCTAAAAGTGACACGTTTAACAGTAGTTCTGGAGAAGACCCCTCCTGCTCCCCATCAAGTACCTCCTTTGCCTTTCTTAGGACATGTAATCAGTCACCTCAGCTCTCTGGCAAAACCTCTGCCTGCCCACCTGCAGACTTGGGGGTTTCCAGAAACCAGGTTCATGTAGCAGTGCCCATTATCACTGCCAGCCTGTAAAAGCATCAGGCATGGTTTTGGGTTACATGAACTGCATAAATGGAAGTGGGAAGCTTCTGTGAGCTATGGCTCTCAAGGAATCACACCACTAGGAACTTTCCACACCCTCCACTCCACCCTCCACCCTTCACTCAACCCTCCTACATCTAATCCATCAAGGCCTGTCTATCAGCAAGGCCTGTCCACTGCCAACACCTCACAGTCCTTGGTCCAGGTTCTTGCTACCACCCCCCAACACTGGTTTTCCTCATTCCACTTTCACCCTACAACTTGCTTTCCACTAGCCAGCAAAGCAGTCCTTTAAAATCAGATCAAATCGATCCTATGCTTTAAAGAAAATCCAAAATTTCTCACCCTTGCTTATAAAGTTCTCTCTGACATGGGCTCTGCCTATTGTCCTCTCTCCCACTTCTCTCTCCAGGCTCCTCTTATGGCCAAGCTTGCTCTTTTCTCTCTGACCACTCTCCTGGAATATGCGCCCCTATCCAAGGGGCACTCCTTGTAGTTCAGGTCTTGACTCAGCCCCTTCTTTGAGGGAGGGATTCCTCCTACACAGACCCAACTTCAGGCAGTCAACCAGTCACTGAGCTGTCACCATGGGCCCACTGACAGACCCCAGCTTTGTGGTTACAACAGCCCTTCAGAGTTGCCCTGACTTGGGCCAAGGACAGCCAGGCCCTTATAGCCCTGCCTTAATCAGTTTGCATTGGAACCTCACCAGGCCATCTCTGTCCCAGGACTGGTAGCTAAAGGCTACCTGTTAAGCACACTCCATGCAGCTCCCAGAACAAGGCCTTCAGCCAAGAAAGGCTGGGCAGTGTGGAGCAACATCTGTTGTAACTTACCTCTGCTTGATCATCTTCATTATTGCTTATGTGTTGCTTCTTCTAGAATGTAAGCCCAGAAGCAGGTCTTTCTCAGCCTTGCGTATCACTGCAACTTCCACCTAACACGTAGTAAATATCGAAAGAATGCTTTGCATTACATTTTCACAATTCCCTGGAACAATCAGAGTTTATTCTCCCTGTACAAAGGAGGCAAAAGAGTCTTAGGTTAAAAAACAGTAACAAAAACAAAAGCTTACCTAGGAAGTGGCAGGGCCAGAACTCAAGTCCAGTCTTGCTGAACTCCAGAGCCAGCACCCCTTGCACTACACTGGAGTGATGGAAAGGAGTGGTTAGGTAGCTGGTCCTACACTGCAGGACGAGGACGCACATTCCAGATGTGGCTTTGAACCAAGTCACAAATTACTAAGGATGGGAGTGATTCTTCACAATTCCTTATAATTTCAATTTTTTTAATATAGTGTCCCCTATAACATGGTGAACACTGGCTTATTGATTTGAGAACCTCCATATCCTCAAATAGGTGGTTCAACTGGTTCACTTAAGGAACAATTCTCATTATTTTAAAACTGCTTCCTGTTTTGCTCTCTTCATTTTTACTCTTTGCCAATCCCTTCTCAATAAATCTGGCAAAAGCTACAATTTAGTCCCAAGATAACTCTGAAGTGTTTTTCTTGCTTACTCTGTTTGCCAAAAGAAAAAGCCTCTAGCCCATGGGATTTCAAGGATGTCTGTTTCTTCCAAAGAGCATCTTTGTCAGTCCTAACCCTTGCCCATGATGTATCTCAGAAAAACACCTGAGGTGATTTGACCCACAGCCTGTTCTTATCTGGGCGTTTTGAGGGAAAAGGCACAGAGGAAAACCAACCAACCAACCAACCAACGAACGAAAAAAATCCAATGAGAAAATAAAAAGGTTTATGCTGAATTTAAGTATCTAGTGATCTCTAGGGAGATGAGGACATTCTCTACTTGGCAAGGGCCAGAACTTGGCCTAGCCCAGCACTACCCAAAGTCTGGCATTCCCACTGCTATTTAGGAACATTTTTCTATGGGAATGAAGTATAGCTGTTAGAATTGAGAGTGTGATTTTGGCTGCTCAGTCTGAACTTGATATTAACTCTGCACATGAGAGGAGTTTATGCAATTGTCAAGGATGGTGCCTGCGTACCTCACTGTGCATATGACACTGCAACAGGTACACAGACATGCAGGCAGTAATACCACAGCTCAACTAACCTTGCTGGAGCACTTATTTGTATACTAACCACTGTGCTAAGACTGTCATGTCCATTATCTCACTACAGTAATTTCTCATACAACCCGAAGTCAATCCTCCATTTTACAGATAAGAAAACAGGGTTAGAGGTCAAAAACTACCCAAAGTCATGAAGGTAGGAAGTGCTGCAGCTAGCACTGTACATGTAGTGAGTAGGTGAACTGTGGCCAGCTTGGACCCTCTACCAATTCTCTGAATGTAGAAAGTATTTCTTACCTCTGGGCTTCTACTGAAAACAGGTTCCAGGTCAGAGTGAACCGTCCTGGCAAGCGTCTATGAAATCCTCCTGAATGAAGTTCATTGCACTAGTATGGTGTTCTGGCCCTAGGTCCAGACAAGGCATTTCCTGCCTGCGCTGATCCCAGCAGGGTCTAAGTCACCAGGCTGACACCCAGAGTCAGGTGAACTGGGAAAACACACCAGTGGACCTGCTTCCACTTTCCAAATTCCTGAGCTCAACTGGCCAAGCCAGGCAAGAGGAGGGAGAGGCCAGGCTGAGGTCAGGTAGAAGTCCTAGTCTAAACAAAGGAGGGGTAGGAGATTTGGAACACGGCTGTGCCTACTCCTCGGAATTGAGTAGATTCCCTCAAAACACCTACTCCAGGAGGGAAAAGCACTTGTCAATACTTCACAGAAGGAAAAGCACTTGTCAACATTTCGCAGGGAGGCCTCTATTCCTAATCTTATACCCAATGTGGGCTGTGCTTGTCTCACTTGCACAACAGCAGCTCCTGTCTCCCTCCAGGTGTAGTCCAGCAGGTAACTGTGACAAAAGTCCAGGAGGAGCCCTGAAGTCAAACTTCAAGGAGGGGAGGACAACCAGGTTTCCTAGAAAAGGTGATGCCTGAAAGGCAAGTGACTGAGCCAGGGAGTAAAGGAGAGGAAACACCACATGCAAAGGTATAGTAGCAGCGACCACTAAACCAAACCTTCCTACATGCCAAACGTTTCATGGATAAGCACTTCATGGATAACATCACTTAATTTCACTGCATTGCTCAGACTTTTCTGCTAGGATGTTAGTTCCAAATCTTTCCCCCCACTTCTGTATCTCTAGTGTCTGGAGCAGTGCCTGGTATATAGAATGGGGTCAACATTTATTGAATGAAACTTTGTCTTCCCATGATCTCCAAGTATATGAATGTTCGAATCCATGAATCTAACATTAAACTGACTGCACAGTCTGAAAAGTTTTCCAGTGTCAAAAAAGAAGCCAAAGAGTAAAACCATTTAGTATTTGCACACATCCATGCACACCCAGAAGAATCTGATATTTTCCTCCAGAAACTATATAAGAACATCTTCCAAGGAAACAAATATTTGAGTAATTACCTAACAATTTTCGGAGTTACTCCTCCAGAAAGCATGTCTAATGAAGAGATGACTGAACAGCCTTTGAACTTTCTTTGGTTTTTTTTTTTTTTGAACTTTTAAAGATTAAGAGAAAAATTCATTTAAATTAAGAATGCCAAAAATGTGATTTATAGTATACTTTGGGAAATTTGTTTCAAATTGAGTTTACCTGTTTTACTTTCATTCAAAACAAGTCTAGAGAAAAGCACTGGTCTGAGTGTTAATCTAAAATGCTGGGGCCAAATGTTTAGACGTTACATATGTAAAACGTTTGGAGTCCTTAAAAAAAAAAAACCTTTAGAAATTAAACTTACAGCTATGTGGAAACCTCACATCTAAATGATTGAATTAATGTAGGAAGTATCCTTCCCTTGAGTAGTTCACATAGCTCCTGGGTCAGACCACTGGTCCAAAGACAGACACTTGAGGAAAGCCAGGCCAACAGTTTCCAGAATACTTAGACTTGGTTGTAGAGTCCATCAAGTCAGTCTCTATACCTGTGCAAGAAAAACCAAAATCAAAACCAAAAAAACTTAGGAGATACTGGTGCCGTTTACAGTGTATATTATGGATAGATCAAATAGTGACTCCTACAATCCTGCCCCCCAAATTTATATGCTAAAGTCCTAATGCCAAATAATTCAGATGAAACTGGTATCCCTTTAAGTGGACAGGATGCTGTGCACAAAGACAAGGCAACAGGACACAGGAAGCACCCCTCTGCAAGCCACAGGAACTGGCCTCAGGAGGAACCAACCTCCCTGATACCTTGGCCTTGGACAGCCCACCTCCAGAAGCCACCCAGTCTGTGGTATTTTGTTATGGTAGCTGGAGCTACTACAGCAAAAACAAAGCTGAGGAGCACAGAATGTTTTTGAGGGCTCTGACTGAGTTTAGTTCCACCTAAAGCCCAACGATAATTACTCCACTTGGTTTCATACTTTAGGATCCTTGTAATAATTTCCATTGTGTTTAAGCAGATTTAAACCAGGTCTCTTTCATTTGCAACTAAGTAATCTTAGTTACTTAGTTACTGGAATCTCTATGGCTGAAAATTAACCCTTGAATATGTAAAAACTTAAAACCATTTCAAAGGGGACTTCAGATGTATTTCATCTAAGCCTTTTCAAGATCTTAGACTCTTTCTTACAAACACTTCACATGTAGTTGGTGTTGTCAGGAAATCTGGAGTCTACCTTTTTGTACTGTTGGCTTCACCACTCTGGGACTACTTCCTTCCTATGATGAAGTTATTTCTGCTATCCATAAAAATGCTGAAGCTTCAATTACTGATCTTATTGTAATGAAAGGTGCTGATAAAGTCACTGTACCTCTCAGGATGATTCTTCATCTACAAAATGAGTGTTTCTCCCAATACTTATCTATATATGCTGGGATTAATACCCTACTGGATTTCTTGGGTTTTGGCTCCAAGAGGTGGTTCTCCTGTTTTTGTGTCTTGTCAATCCCACCCCCGGCAAGTTTTCACATTTTTGTCACTGTGTACTACCTACAATTTCCCTCTGCTGGTTTTGAACTGGTCGAGTCTATAATGGCTAGCTGTGAAGTCAAAATATCCAAGGCCTGCACAGTTCTTAGGAAAGGGCAAGGACTTACCTTGAGACAGATCTTTAGGCTGCCCACAGGCCTTCTTGGCGCATCAGACATCAAAGAGAGATCACAGGATGCAAGGAAGAAGTCTGACTACAGAGATTTGTGAGCATCTACTTACCTTTGGCAGATAACAAGGGGAAAAAGTAAGCCCAAAAGACTTAAGGGAATCGCAAGATTTTCCAAATTTCAGGAGACTCTCTCAGCCCCCTTTTTAAAAATGTAAGCAAACTTCTTGAGGCTGGCATAAACTTTACCTTATGTATGAATAATCTATTGTCCCCAGTAACCTATCTTTGTTCCAGTCATATTATAGCCAAATGAAGTTGCAAAGAATCCCATTTGGTAAACTTTGTCATTCCCAAAACACAGCATATCTGCTAGTGATCTTTCACGATGAAAGGTAAATGGAAGTGAATTATCACCACAGAGCAGACTTTTATACACACTCTGCATTGTTCACTGTATGTATTATAAAGGATAAATCTAAAATTATCTGTCTCTTCAATAATTTTAAATCTAGAAATACTATAAAGATGATTAAAAACTTGTAAAACATTTTTCTTAGCAAAAGAGTAGTAAGTAACAGAATACAGGTTAGTCATGAATACGGTGATAAAGGTTGGATAATAGGCTTCCTTAAGAAAGGGAAGTTTTGAAACTTTTTAAAATTAAAAGCATATTTCAATTCTTTTCAAATTGCAGTGACTATCAGCTGAATTTCTGCAACAATAATTATGGTAACTCACTATGGATTGTGTAAATCAGCTTTAGGATTAACAATGGGAAAGAAATGTAAAGTTGTGATTCTTCTGTAGCTCTTCTTTGACTTGCCTACCTCAGGGGGCTTTTACTAACTGTGCCTGCATATGCTTCGGTAAAACCTTACATGTTGCCTCAGGCTAAACCATGCTGTACCAACATTTTTCGTCTTAATTGGTGGTAAGCCTGTTCTAAAAACAATTATTCTATCGGACTACAGAGGAGACTTTGGCTTAAAAGGCGAACTAACTGAGACAAATAAGGTCAGGACAATATGAAACCCTGAAAGTGAAAGCAGCACTAACAGTAAAATGCTAAAGAAATGGTCTCTGAGAATATTTTATTAAAACAAAAATGGTATTTTCCCCCATACCATTACCATCACAATCAGCGTCTACTGATTGACCCATTCAATAGTTTTCCAAAATCCCAAGCAAAAACGAAACCATGCCAAATCTAAATTACAACACTTTATTGCAGCATCGGCAAAGGTCGGATTTCTGAAGCTGGTGAAGATTGGGCAGCATTTCCATGTGAAATGTTACAACTTTACAAATTTTGTTTTTTATTTAAATCTACATGCAGAAACTGAAACATGGTAAAAGAAAAATGCAAAATAGCTAGAAAAAAAGATGTAATCAAGTTGTAGCATACAGATGTGCTCTTTAACTAAATTTACTATGTCTACTGGAAAGCAAACGAAAGACAACTATCCTAATAAATTAACAGATTGTCAGAAACAGACTAAGAACCCTCATTTCTATTCAGTGGGGGAAAAACAAAAAACAAAACAAAAACAAAAGCAAAACAAAAGCTCTACTTGTTTCTGTATTTTGTTTAGAGACAGAGGCTGTAAACCCATGAAGGTCAACAAAATATTCTGATCTACTTCTTGTCCTTCGTTCGTTTTCTGTGACATGCTGACTGGCACGTTTTGTCTTCAATGATACTTACAATGGGCTCAACGATATCCCTGTTCTTAGGCTGGTGTCAGACTTTTATAAGCCATCTGACTGAATGCTCTCTGTATACTAACAATCTTCACATTTTTCTTTCACTCAAATAGGCAAATTTATATCACTGACTGATGGATAAAACAGATTTTCTCCCTCACTCTTTGCTCCTCTTGAAACAAATTCCTAAACAAAAGCCTTCCTGGTGGATTATCTGTTATTTGGGTATCTTGCATCATTTTGTTGTCCTGCATGTAAGTTTTTACTAGAAGATTTTACTGCTTGCTCTATACTTTTCTACTACAGTCCTGGAGCCCCCAAATATATCTTCTTCCAACATGGGATGTTCAATTCAGAGACACTGTAACTCAAATCAAGTTTAAAACTCAAGTTCATTTCCCCCATACCATTACCATCACAACCGTTTCTTCTCTGGCTCAGTCATCTCACCGGCGTTCTTCTTGGTGTAACTGCTCTGTAGTCAAGTGAACCATCTCAATTCTTGACTGCCATTCTTAAGAGAAGATTAACCCTCACGTGATTTCCATTACAAAAGGCCTTTTCTGCCTTGTCTGGAAGCGTCGGCTTGTTCCGGTGTTGGCAGAGGCTGGTGTTTCTGCCTCATGGCCCCAGCCTGTCCCGGGTTTAGATTCGCAACTCTCTAGACCGACATGCTGAGATGTGTCCACTGCTCTCATTCAATTGCTGGAGGACTCCACTATCCACAACATCAGATACAGGACCTAATGAAATGATACGTGCTGCTGGATCAACGTCTCCTAAAGACAAACAGGGCGACATTAGAGACCTTACTGCTGTAGGGCAAAGCTGGGGCAAGAAAGTGTCCCTCAAACACTATTAACTACCATCTAGTGGTTTCTCCAAGCTAATGCTTTTAAAGAGCAAATGTGCTCTCACCTAGACGAAGACAAAACAGGAGCAATTCCGGCAATAATTTGAAGAAGTGGCTCCTGTATCTTTTCTGAGACTAATTTCTAAATTGCTAAGAATTCATGATTTGTGCGACAGTTGAATTATGTATCCCTACAATATGTATGTTGAAGTCTAACCCTCCGGCATCTCAAAATGTTGACAGTATTTGGAAATAGGGTTAGTGAAGAGGCAATCAGTTAGATATAGTATAGGGTGGGCCTCTGATCCAAAATGACTATGTGTCTTATCAAGACGGGGGAAACCTGGACACAGACATGCACACAGGAAGAACACCACGTGAAGATGAGAGCAGAGATTACATGCCAAGGAACACAAAGATTGCCAGCATACTCCCTGGAGCTGGAAGGGAGGCCTGGAACAGATTCTTCCTCACAGCCTCAGAAAGAACCAACCCTGGGGACTCTTTGACCCAGAGTTCCTGCCTCCAGTATTGTACGACAACAAACTTCCATTGTTTAAGATAGTCTGTGCCACTTTGTTGTAACAGCTTGAGTGGATTAATACAGTTTGTTTTGTACAGAGCAAGTTACACTAGCAAGAGATCTTAGGGAACAGAATGCAAATACAGAAAAGTACATCCTCAGCTGTATATATCCATAACTCTTCCAGAACTGAACTGAATGAAAAACAGATCAATGAAACAGTCATTCCATAATGAGAAGATTTAAGTGTTTCTTCTGAAGCCAAGAACAGAACAGCTTTCTAAAACAAAATACTTTAAATGCAATGAATGACAGGAAATCATGTTCGAAATCTTACCTATCACTAGTTATAGTGCATGTGACTGGTTTATAGGTCAAACAATCATTCTGAATGATTTAAAAACTAAGAGCTCAAAAAATATTTACTATATACATTTTGGATTAAATGTATTCTCCGAGGCACTGTTTTACAATAAAGCTATAACTTAACCTTACAATAAGGACACAAAGAAAAAAATCTAATAAAAACAAAAAGTTGGACATGATGCCATGGCACCTGTAGTCCTAGCTACTCAGGAAGTTGAGGTAGGAGGACTACTTGGGCCCAGGAATTCAAGACCAGGATGGGCTTCATAATAAAACCCCATCTCAAAACAAAAACAAAATGACTCTCCTTAAAATATGTTTAAAAAATATAGTCTGGTGGGGCACGGTGATGCATGTCTGTAATTCCAGCACTCTGGGAAGCTGAGGCAGGAGGTTTGCAAGTTTGAGCCCAGGCCCAGCAATTTTGTGGACTCTGTCTCAAAAAGGGGAAGGGCTGCTGGGGATGTAGCTCACTGAGAAGGCCCTAGATTCAATCTCCAGTAGTACAAAAACAGACAAATGAACAAACAAATTTTTAAAAATCCCCACAAGAAAACAGCCTGATACTATAAACCCTTGTTCCCCTGAGTATGGCCTTCACATCAGCAGCTTTGAAGTTTCTAGGACCTTGTCAGAAATGACTCATGACCTGCATTTTAATAAAAGTCTAGATGATTAGTATGTATCTTAAAAGTCTGAGGGGCCCTAGGATAATCTATATGAATGTACATCATTTAAATCATGTTAATATTCGTACTTGCCAAAGATACTTTGTTATTTTCAACACTAACAGAGCAGAAAACAACCTTGTTTTGCACTACAGAAAGTTGAGACAAGAGTTTTACTTACAGCACTATTTCTCTATTAACTCCATGAAAAGAAATGCTTATCATTTGTTAAAGCCCTAAAATTTACATTCCTATTTCAAGGAGTCCCTGATTAGAAAATACTATAGAATCATCATAGTTAATGTCTAGAAGCCCATAAAAATCCACAGGTAAAATAAAGTTTTAACTTCTCTAATAACCAGTAGCAAATAAATTTCCCTTTAACTGACAATATCATCAATTTTAATAATAGATTTTTAAAAAAAGCACCAGTCACATTCAATCAACATGACAGCATATCCTCATTTGAAACCAATTTCGCAGTTTCCTCACAGACTGCTCTTATAAACTTTCCTTTATCCAGCACACAATATCACCATTAATAACTGATTTTTTAAAAGAAAAACACCAAATTAAGAATGTACTTGAAAGCAGCTTTTCGGACTTCATTCACAGATTTAAGGCTTGCTCCTTCACATGCAAATCCCCCATTCCAGCTCACTCTTCTAACTACTTGATGATGCTGGTGCTCCAGACCCACACATCTACGCAAGGTGTATCTAGCCCAAGGTGAAAAGCAGAATAAAGAGGACCCACACCGCCGGGAGGCTTTATCCCACCAGTCTATTCTCTCAAATGGCTACATTTCTTCACTTAACATTTAAGAATGATAAAGAACATCTGTTTAGCCAAAAAAGTGAAAACTCATGTTTACACCTTTTAAAACTACTGATTTTTTTTTTTTTTTTTTTTTTTTTGTGCTGGGGATAGAACTCAGGGCCTTGTGCTTGCAAGGTAAGCAGTCTAACCACTGAGCTAAATCCCCAGCCCTGAAAATTTTAAGATAAGGATTTGTTAAGTTGCCCAGGCAGACCTAGAACTTGTGATCCTCTTGCCTTGGCCTTCTGTGTAGGTGGAACTACAGGTTTGTAATGCCTGGCTACAAAGCACTATTCTTGAGGATGATGGACAAGTTAGGATCTTTCAAGTTGTGTTTTTAAGACAGGATTTAAAAAAGGTTCAGAGGTTAGTTTAAAAGTTGGGACTCACAAAAAAAGAAAAAACAAGACAGAAGAACTTGTAAGAACTGGAGGAAGAAAGTTTATTAGATGACTAAATGTAGACTGGAAAAAGTTCTTCTGCTATAATCTCAGCACTCGGAAAGCTGAGGCTGGAGGATTGCAGCAAGTTTAAGGCCAGTTTGGCCTACAGTGAGTTCAAGGCCAGCGTGGAATACATAGCGAGTCTCTGCCTCAAAAAAACAAAACAAAACAAAAGGTGCCTTTGTTTATTCAACAAATATTTATTAAGCATCTACTAGGTGTCAGGCACTAAGCTATTAAGGAGATATGAGATGGGACAGGGATCTGGGAATGGGGAGAGATGAGAGGGAAGGGAGGAGAAGGGGAAAAGGATCAAGATGTATATATACGCCAATACCCCACAATGAATACATTTATTATGTATTGCAAACATATGCTGGTAAATTTTTTTAAAAATAACAATAAAATGTGAATTAAAAAGAAAAAGAAAGAAAAGCAAGGTAAGATGCAGTCACTGCCCCTACAGTCTTTAATCTCAAGGGGGATGGACACAAGCTAACAGGTAATTAGGACGCGGTCCAGGAACATTCAGTGAGCTGTGACATCACATCTCACTGATGTATGCCTGTCTTAGGGACACCACGGTGGGCCGGAAGGAAAAGAAATAAGTAAGGAAAACATCAGAAGAGTGCTTCAGAGGAAGGACAAAAAAGAAAGGCTAGAAGAATATAGTTAATTTAAAAGGTCAGCTTGATTAGGAGTAGGGGAAAGAATAGCAAGAGATGAAGCCAGCATGGTTAAGTATATGTGTATCAGGCAGGTGCTTGCTAACCAAGCTAAGAAGGTTGGATTTTATCCTACAGGCCATAATGAGCCAGGGAAGGGTTTTAAGCAGGAGTCACATAGACAGACAGTAGATTTTCATGTTAGAAAGAACACTGGGTGCAGCACAGAGAATGATGGGAAGGAGGTGAAAGAGACTAAGAAGTCAACGAGGTAGCAGCAGTAATCCACATAAGAGGTGAGGGGAGTGTAATCTACAGTCTTGGTAGTGGGGTGGGGAAAAACAGGTAACTGTGGAAGCTGTTTAGTAGTAGAGTACATAGGATTTAGTACTAGAATACGGAAATTTATTACTTAGATGAGGGAATTAAGGGAAAGTGAGGAATCCAAAGTGAAACCTTTTTCCAGTGTGAACACCGGAGTGGGCAGTGGGAGAAAAGGGCTTGGGTAAGGGCACACACGGAAGTTTATGTCCAAGAGACACACAGTTGCACAATCAGAAACTCAAGGGTGAGGCCTAGAATGGAGCTCAGGATGGTAACCGAGCCATGGGGGGATGTTACCTCCTGCACAGAGTAGAAGTGTAAGAAGAGGGCTGAAACCTGAGCCCAAGAAATAGGGATGTCTATAGGCAGGACAAGAGCACAAAGGAGCTGCGAGTCATACAGGAGCTGGAGGGGCCAGAGCAAAGGAAAAAACCAGAAGGTGCCAGAGTCACAGAAGCCAAGAAGAGCATGTCAAGAAAACGATGAGAGCCTATAATCTGAAGTGCTACGAAGACAGTGCTCAGGGGACCATAGGGACCCCAGTGAAGCACTGTGAAATGGCAGGGGCAAGCCTCAAAATGACAGGGAGATAGGGAAGAAAGAGCAAATGTGGCCCTTTCTTCCAAAGGAAGTTGAAGACAGAAAGGGAGAACAGAAAATTAATGAAGTTTTGAAAAACCACATTGGTAGCAAACTAAGAAAGGCATAACTCTGTGTTCACATATAGATCCATTATAGTATGTATGTTTACAAATCTGTTTGTCCATATTTATCTCTGTTCCCTACTGGCTAAGTAATACTTTGTACTTAAAAGACTTCTGTTTTTTAAAATAACTAAATGATGAAGGCAGATTTAGCTTTCCAGTACCTGTACTTTGTTTTCCCACTGGACTCTAACCTTGAAGGTGAAGACACTGTCTTCTGTTTTTTAATTTCCCACAGTAGACACCTGAACCTGGTACGTACCGGATGAATGTATGTGAAGGAAACCAACCCTACTGCAGATATCCATTATGTCATCAAACTTCATAGTCATTGATTCTGTACGGTTCTGACACCTCAACATTTAAACATTAGGAAAAGACACTATACTGAACCGAGAAAGGACGAAGTACTAATAAAAATAATGTGCTGCTCAGAGATGTTAGGCTGCAACATGGAAATGTGACACTGATGGAAAACATCAAGATAAAAAGATTCTAATAGTTTTGGTCTGTGATGACAAGAGGAAACAGGTATTTTCAAGAATACTACTAGTATATCTTTAAAGCTACTTTTTTTGGGTGGTGGTGCTAAGGATTGAATTCAGGGCCTTACCGCATGCTAAGCAAATGCTCTATTGCTGAGCTAAAATTCTATCCCCTAAAGCTACTGTTAAGAAAAGGAAGAAGCAGGAAACTAACAACTAACACTTCTCACTGCCTATTAAGCCAGCTCGTTTGTGCATTTAGCAGTAGTAAGACTAACTTTGATAAAGGATTTCTGTATTTTGCTAAAAATTAGTCTTTTAGCAATTAAGTTTAACCCAGGATTCCCTATTCATAATGATGTCACAAAAAAACAGGCAAGAAGTAAAGATTGTTTTACCTCCCACCAGTCTTAAAGATTAGATCTGCATTAGGTGCTCCCTTTGGATGTTGGTAACGAGGCCGCCGCTCACGATTGGTGTTTGCTGGAGCTGGGCGCTGGGCAAGAGACTGCAGCATTTCTATGGTAGAGAGCAAAAAAGTAAATGCTGTTAAATCTTGTAAGTGTATACCTTCTATGAACCAAATACAATGTTAGAAAGATGAAGTTTATTAGTTCTGTCAAGAACCTAACTAAAGAAATGACAATTATATAGATTAAAATGATACTGAAGTACTGGAAGAGCACATCAAGACATGATTAATACCCACTGTTCCTTTTATTGCAAATCTGGCCACTACCTAAGTGTCTGAAGGGGCAGTAAAACAGCCAAAGCAGCAATACAGACACCAGTTAATAGGGTACTGTTTAGAGTGAGTTTCTATTGGTTAAAATCTCAGCTCTGCCAATGACTAGCAATGAAACTTTAGATTCAGATTCCTTAAATACAACATGCAAGTAAAAATAGCACTTATGTTACAGAATCAGCATGAGAATTATGTTCTTTCAAAGAAGTACATAAAACAGTATCTGGCCATAGTGCTAGTGGTTACTTAGTGCTAGCTATTATTAAAAATGTTGGGCATGAATTGGGAGAGAAGACTGTAGAGGAGGAATTTTAAAAGATTAAAAAAAAAATCATAAATAGTTTATTTATATAACACTCTCCTTAACATATAGCAGTTTGTTCAATACAGTGCTATATAATCAGCTATCTTATAGCTGGACATATACGGTTTAGTTCTATGTGTTTTTGAATTTTATATAAATTGAAATATACTATATATATTACATAAAGTCCTATATATGTAAACTCTGGATACCACAGGACTGCTAAAAAAGGGGAGTTGTGTGAGGTGTCCATGGAATCTGGTTCCAATTAACTCAAGAGTGCTGGCTATATATGCATAAAATGAGAATCCTAATTTGAATACACCCTCAAATCTGAAAAAACAGTATCCTCAAGACCAAGACTCCAAATAGACAAAATGAGATAAATATTTACTGAACTAATTAGCTCACAACTGGCTATGTGAGACAATTAAAAAATCATCTCATTTGCAAATGTAGCTAACAGCATGTAAACGAAATGAATTATGAGGTTACCAAAATATGACAAATCTGTTATTTTACAAATGAGTGAGAAAAATGAAGACAGAGATAAAAAATTAACAGTATAAATAGATACAAATATGACATGAAAAGATCAAAGAGAATAACAAATTTGATAACTACATTTAAAAAACTTCAAAAACATCAAAATTTTCCACCTCTTTTACAACTGACTTTATACCTTGATAATCTTCTTGTTCTTGCCGTTCATTGATATCTAGTGTGAGTTTTTTCATTCTCATCCTTTCTTCTTGTTCTGCCTGTTGCTGGTTCCAATGATTTGCAGCAAGTTGAGATGACATGGGCACATTAAGGATCTTAAACTGAGAAAAAAAATAACAAATAAATAACAAATAGCCTTAGAAAACCAAGAGAAAACAAAAAACAGACTTCAAATAAAACAGAAGTAGAAAATGCATTTTAAAAAACAGCATTTTTCTTTCACTGTTAACCAACAGATTTGTAAGAACATCTAATAACAAATACTATTATTACTCTAGTACAGACGAAACCCATCAGGGCTAGATAAAAAGTGAAAAGTCACAAAGTTCAACCTGCATGAAAAGCAGAAATTCTTTAGTGCACCCCATCTGGAAGCACACATGTAGCAACAGAGGTCAACTTTTCATCCTGTAGACTCTGTCACATATGAAAATTCTCAGAACTTTTATCTGAAAATTGTAATCCACAATCTTTTTCATTGCTATGCACCTTGTGAAATACAAGGAACAAATTTCGTCCATCTTCGGCATTACTGGCACCTTGTATTCTGAAGACAACTGTGACGCTGGGAAAGGAGAGTTAAGCAACTGACCCAGAGATATGCAGCTCTGTTACAGGGAGAGAGGGAATCCTTGTCTAGGAATGTAGTTGTGTAGCAGGATATTCCTGGCTAAGGATTGCACATGGCAAACAAACCCAGATAAAAATCTACGAATTCCTGAGTCATGGCTCCCAGGAGTATGTTGGGTAAGCTATGCTACCATCTAAGCATAAAATGAGGTGTTTCATAACCTAAATTCTTTGTAGTGTGATACCTTCACCTCACTTAAGAGATCTTATTTTGCCAGGCATGATGGCACACTGTAATCCCAGCACTAGGGAGGCTGAGGCAGGAGGATTGCTGTGAGTTCAAGGCCAGTGTAAACTACATAATGAGACCCTGTCTCAAAAAAAAAAAAGAAAAAAAAAGAAAAAAAAAAGAGGTTGGGGATTTAGCTCAGTGGAAGAGTGCTTGCTTAGCAAGCATGAGGCCCTGAGTTCGATCCCCAGTACCTTCCTCCCGCAAAGAGATTTTATCTATTATTCTAGGCCAAAGGCATGTCTGTGCAAATGCAGGGTTGAGAGGGCTGTGTTCAGCATACTAGATCTCTTTCTCCTAGATCTGTGCCTTCTGAACACTGGTATCCTTTAGATCATCAGGAAAGAGCTTGACACTATGCAAGATCTAATTTATTTGAGTCTGACTTGAAAATCTGATTCTTTGTATTATTCAGATGCTCTCTGTTAGCCTTCTTTTTGTGATGCACTTCAGCTAATCAGTGTTCCTCTTAGAATGTAATACTCAGAACACTGAAAACACTAGGCCAGATACACTAAGGTAAAATATGTTAAGTGTGGGTGAGAAACTATCTATTCCATTACAGTATATGAATATACCAAATTCCGATTAACCTGTTGGCAACATTTGGGTTGTTTCTAGTTCTGAGTTATTATAAATACAGCTGTACATTCACGTAAAGATCTGTGGGAATGTATGTTTTCATATAACATAAATGAAACAAGCTACAAATAGAATAGCTGAGAATACCTGGTATGTTTTATCTCTTAAGAAATTGTCCAACTGTTTCCGAAAGTGTAGACGCACCACTTTCTTTATACTACCCTAGCGGTCTATGAGGTCACATCCTTGCCAAAACTTGGCAGAGTCAGTCCGTTTAATTGTAGTCATTCTAGTGAGTATACACTGACATTTACTTGATTTTAATTTTTAATTTCCTAATGCCTAAAATAATCTTTTAAAACTCATCCTAGATTACACTAAAAATTGAAAGCATATTTATTGGACTGCATTTTTCAGAATGTATGTTTTGCTTGCTTTTGAAAAAGAAAATTATTTGCCCGCTATCAATCTTCTGTTTCAATCTATTTTTTAAAATTTAATGACAAATGCTCATACAATTACATATGTAAGGTCTTTCAGTCTTCAAAGATGGGAATTTGTTTACGCCTGAAGACTACGATTTATTTGAAGTAGACAGGTTATCCCTTTTGACATTAATTTTATCCAATCTTTAATCTTTCAGAGAGAAATATTAATACATGGGAAGGTATCTCTCTATAATCAGTGGGATTATTTGTTTTGTTTTGTTTTTAATTTTATTTTAATGGTACATTTTCGATATACATATTGATAACATTCGTCATTGGGGATTTGTACCTGTACATGATATACCTTGTTGCTTCTTTTTTTTCCCGTTCCCCTCACCTCACCCCCTCCTCCCTCCCTATTTACAAAAGCTTTGTTTCCATTCTTTCCTTCCATTTCTTGTTTCTCTTGTCCCTCTGTTCCTTTCCCGATTATTTGTTTTTATAGCTCTGAACATAACCTTTTTTTTTTCGGTGCTGGTGATTGAACTCAGGGCCTAGCAAGCGCTCTACCACTTGAGTTGAATCCCTAAACCCTGAACACGACCTTTTAAACAGCACTTCCTAATCCTCTTGAGCTACATCTCTTTTTAAAAACTGTCAATTTACAACTAATAATTAGAAAAACAAAATCTTTACTTCTGTATACCTATCCTTATGCTTAGTTTGTAATCTTTATCAGAATATATTTTTATCATACAGGATTTGCTCTAAGTATTTCTTATTCCTACTAATAAAAATATAATACTAAATACTAAATCATTCTCTGGGATAAACTTTTTAAATTTACTTTTCAAAATTCAGGAAGATACATAAAAAATAAGTAAATGAAAAGCTCAACTTAAAATCAGTTTTCTATCAAACTCCTTACACGTCTCTAACACATTACTTCTCATAATCAACTTACTTGCTTCCTAAACAGTAAGGGTCTATGTGAGACACCACAGTAATTCATAGTAAAATTCTTTAGTTTCAGCACTATTCACATAGAGAGCACTCTACTGCACTGTATTTCCAAAACCATGTGTTATAAACAGTTGGTAGAGAAAAATTCCATTAAATAGAAATTGTAAACAGAGATGGGCATCAGGAAGAGATTTCAAATTCTAGGGAGAAAGATTATAACTTTCTAAAAAATCTAGAAGGACAAAAAGGACGTAAAGCAGTCTTTCAATTTTCCCTTAACAGTACAGTCCTGAAAAGTATTTAGCATTATAGAAGAGATTTCTCTCACACCAAAATCAACAAAGACAAGTGATATAAAGAAAAACCCTAAATTTAAAGGTATGATCGTGCTTTTAAGAACAACGTCTAGAATACA
This sequence comes from Hystrix cristata, assembly GCA_004026905.1. Lineage (NCBI taxonomy): Eukaryota > Metazoa > Chordata > Mammalia > Rodentia > Hystricidae > Hystrix > Hystrix cristata. The sequence goes on from PVJO010005494.1 coordinate 30,308, forward strand.
TAAAAAGTCAATAAATTTTAAATATTAGTGTTCTTAGCATTATTATTATTATCTTTACCATAGGCTAGAATTCTGGGCAAAGTTATTTTCTCAGTGAAATATTTATTAGGCTCTGGGAATGATGGCTAAATTTAAGTCACTTTTTGTAAAGAAAGAGCTGAGCTGGCCATGGTGGTACACGGCTGGAATCCCAGCACTTTGGAGGTAGGAGGCAGGAGCACTGTAAATTCGAGTCCAGCCTGGGCAACTAGGCAACTCAGTGAGACCCTACTTCAAAAGTTAAAAATAAATAAATAAAAAGGGCTGGGGACACAGTCTAGAGTGAAGGCCCTGGGATCAATCGCCAGTACTAGGGGGAAGGGGAGATGAAAATCTGAGTTAATCAGCTGCCTGATTTTCCTCCCACTGGCTCACTAACTGGTCACCAATACTTATAAATTTAAGCAAATACAAAGGAAGTGGTATATTACATTTTTACAAAATACTAGAGCAAAGCAGTCCAATTAGAAATACAGGTAGATAATTTCGTGATCATCATGAAATTAGTGGCAGCAATTCTAGATAGGTACTTTTATTTATCACTGTATTAAAATACTCAAATAAAACTGGAATAAAAGAAATAAAACAGAAGGGTCATTTTTTTCTTATTAGGTTCCTGTGATAAAATTTGAAACTTCCTTCATAATTCAGAGCCTAGTGATGATAGTACTAATTTACTAATGAAACAGCATAAAATACTGTAAAAAATATTTCATAATGAATTTTATCAAAGAATATGAAAAGTACAGGCTTTCTACTCACTAATAAGACTATATTTATTTTCACTTTATTTTTTTGTCACGCTGGAGATTGAAGCCAGGGCTTTTGTACTGAGCTACATCCCCAGTCCTTTTCTGAATTTTTAATTTTGAGAGAGGTTCTTGCTAAGTTGCATAGGCTGGACTTGAACTTGAGAACCTCCTGCCTCACCTACCAGAGTGCTGGTATTATATGTGTGTGCCACCATGCCTGCTTCAAGATTGTGTTCAGCTCTTCTAAAAGGGAACAATTATAAGGTGAACAAAAACACATAATCTTTGAGACAAGTTTTACACAAGAAAAGGTTCTCAAGTATTATATGCTTAAAAAGAACAGGAGAAACACTAATAAAGATGAAGAGACAAGCTGATGTCTCCTTTACCAAAATCTTTACTGTATACTTGCTAAACTACTGTTAGAAGAGAGGTACTACTTTATAGTAAAGTAAATCAGATGACAAAAAGATTGAAGTCACTCAAACCAGAACTAAACTTCCTGAAACATGGTAACAGCAATAAAGGTGATGTTTTGTTTTCTTGGGGAGATGCTGAGGATCAAACTTAGGGCCTAGCACTCTACCACTGAGGTAAATCTCCAACCCTAATAAGGGTGATTTAGACTGTAGTTTAAAGCTACTTCATAACTGCAGCTGGAATCTTCTCTCAAATTACAATGATAGATAAGAACCTTATTCCAGTCAAAACATGATTCTTTATAAATATTCACACCTTATAAATATTAATTGCAAAAACAATGATTTATCTGCATGTATATATTAATATATAATAAATATATTAATGCATTTAAATCTTTGAATATTATATAACAGTGCTATTAAACTTCTATTTTAAAGATCAAAATATTTTATTTCATTATTCTAATTGATCAATATTTAAATTTAGAAAGAAATCAATTATGAACAGCATTATCCTTTTCTTTGTCTTCAATACTCACTTCACTGGTGCAATTTTTTTCCCCTAATGACTAAAACAGAAAGTTATTTCTCAAAAAAAAAAAAAGGGGGTGCTGGGGATTTAGCTCAAGTGGTAGAGTGCTTGCCTGGCAAGGGCAAGGCCCTGAGTTCGATCCCCAGCACCAAAAAAAAAAAAAAAAAAAAAAAAAAAAAAAAAAAGAAAGTTATTTCTAAACACAAATCTGATATAAAAAAAGATCTTTCACTTAAGAATTAAAGATTCCTATAAGCAACCCACTTCACACTTGGAGAAAAACCATTGCACCAGAAGGGCCCACACCCAAAAACCAAATAAAGAAATAAAAACCAGAACAAAATACACTTTCTTTTTCAGACCACAAATACCAATGATGTTTCTTCAAATAATGTTCCTAAAATTGAACATTTTCCAAAATTCCAAATAAGGTTTGTATGAATTGAATACTTACTTAACAACTAAGAACTCTGGGCCTTTATTACATGTTTGTTAGTATTTTTAAAGTTCAATACAAGTATATTCTTAAATATTAAATTTTAAGAAAGAGGACTTCAAACTCATCTTGTATACAGTTCGTATAATTTATCTACTTTGAACCAAAATAGTCTTATTTTGATACACATAATGAAGAGTGTTAGAGTGAAGTTAATTTAAAAGCTCCCCATTTTTTAAAGGTGTATTTTGCTACACATTCTGTAAGGCTATCAGTTGACAATAGTGATGATGAATTTTCATATGCACCTCACAAAAGGGAAGAAAGAAGAAAGCTGATTATTACATGTAATAATCATGATTACATGCAATCTGAGCACCAAAAAAGATATTCCTAAACCCCCTTTAGGTTAACAAAACTCAAGGCCCAAGAAATGACCAATGTAATACCATTATTTAGTAGCTGTGCAGTAATGGGAATCTAACTGCAGTTGCCACATCCTGCCTTTCACCCCAAAAAAAGAGAAAGAGAAAGAAAAAGAAAGAAAGGAAGGAAGGGAGAAGACAGACGTAATAGCTTTGTGCATTGTATATGCCTTAAAATTTTAGAATCTAGTAACATTTTGAAACTTTCTTTTTGTGCCAAGAAAAGATGGTGGTTGGGGGTGGGGAAGAGCTAAGTGGTGATAAAGAAAAAGAAAATGAAAGACTTTAAAAGGGATGACTGAACTAGGAACAGGAACGCCTAGCTCAGAGAACTTAGTAGTCCCTAGAAAAGAAAAGCAAACACCCTGGGGTTTAAGAATCCTGCTAACATTGGTGAATGAACTCCACTAGATGCTCTGAGATCAATTGTGGAGACAATGATCCAGGTATTAACATTAAGTTTAAGGTACTGATCGAGAGATATCTCCTTCTCCCTGGAAACTAGAAGTGGAGGATGGGGGAGGAATGGGACTTTCTTGAAAACATAATTAAGTCTGTTCAGAGCCTCAGGGGAGTCAGCCTGAGGAAGGCATTGTCTGCTGCAGTGGCACTCTGCACACAGGTCAGCTGGGGATTTTGCTCAGTGGTTAGAGTGCTTGCCTGGCAAGCACAACACCCTGAGTTCCAGCCTCAGCACCAAAAAAAAAAAAAGAGAGAACACAGGTCAAAGTTAACTTTCACAGATTAGCTGCCAACCTCTAAAAGTCATCAGGAATCATGATGTAGTCTTCGCCAGTCCTACATTCCATGATTCTAACCTATGTGCAGTTGATGTATCAAGATTTACTTACACTCCAGCAAAATACATACTACACATCTTTCATCCTTTGTGTTAACAAGAAACTACTTGACAAAAGCAGAGATAAAACTTCATTTAGATGTCACCTCTTCGAGGCTGCATGATGCGGAGGGGTTAGATATAGTACTCCTTTCCTTCACAGATGACACCCCAGTACAGATGTCTTCCCTGATCACAGCATCTAAAACTGTACCTCCACTTCTCCTTGCCCCTCCCCATTCCTATCCTGTCCTCTTATTTTCCTTTCTAATATTTTCCTCAAACATTCTGTTTTTCTTTATTATATGCCACCCAAAACCAGAATGATAGCTCCCAAAAGAAGGACTTGGTTTATTACTATTTCATGTTCTGTACAGAGATGTACTTGGTATTGGGTAGGTAAACAAACGTTTGTCAAATGGCTATGTGAGTGAATGTGGGAGCCAGGTACCATACTGGACTTACTGAAATAACTGTGGTAGTTACTGCATTTCAAACAATCTAGTATTCCATTTATACTAACATGTACCGGTATTTTACATACCATTTAAACAATTATGCTAAGTATCACATGATTCCATCAACTCCAAGAAGAAACCTGATTCTGCAAATGTTAAAATGTAAAAACATTTTACAGCATTGATTTATGGTACCTCCCAGAGTTTTATGTGAGAGTTGGCCTTAATCTTCACACCATGTTCCACTATCTACACATATATTTGTATACCTCTCTTAGGAGAACGTAAATTCCACAAGGGCTGGGACTTTATTTCATTTATTACTATAGTCTCAGGACCTACAGGAGTATCTAGAACAAAGCAGATGCTCAATAAATGTGAATGCATGAATCCCTAAAGTACCAGCTTAGTAGTCAAGAAAACAGTTTTGAATGATCACCTGTAAGCTAAGGGAAAGAAGAGGGAATTAGGGTTTAACCCAGGAATTTTCAAAAGCAATTTTGGCAAATCAGGATTTCCTTTTCTTTCCTGAGACAGGGTCTCGCCATCTAGTTCAGGCTGTCCTTGAACTCACTATGTAGCCCAGGCTGGCCTCAAACTTGCAGCGATCCTCCTGCTTCAGCCTCCTGAGTGCTGTGCCCACCATACCCAGCTGGGTTTCCTTGATACAGATTAGCTACCAACCTCTAAAAGTCAAGATACTTACATATTCTCATAAATACATACATGAATTAAAACAAGAGTTTGATTTTTGATGTTACTATGGATTAAACCCAGCTGTACACGACAGCTAGACAAGCATTCTACCACCAAGCTACATCCTAGCCAAGCTACATCCAAGCCCGCGCCCTTTTTAAATAAAATTTTATTTTGAGAGAGGATCTCGCTAAGTTGCCCAGGCTGGCCTCAAACTTATGATTCTCTTGCCACAAACTCTGGAGTAGCTGGTAGTACTGGTGTGAATCATCATATTTGGCTTAAAATGTCTTTTCCTTTAAAAAACACCTATCCTGTAGAAATCAGATAATATCTTATATTCACATAATGATTAGAATTATTTCTACCTCTGAACACTTTATTTATTTCCTCTGAACACTTTAAATTTCCAACTCTCTATAGGCAAAAGACAAGAATCTATAAAACAAGGTTACTCCTTATACTTGGTGAGTAATCAATGCTAATAACACAGCAGACACCTTCTTACCTGCTGTTTATTTCCTTTTCTTGTTAACATGACAAATGGCATCGTGTCTGCAGATTCTGCCTCGCCTTCCCCACCGCCAAGAGGAGGCCCCTTCCTCAGCTGGCTTTTGAGATGCAAAGGAATGGCAACATCGAGCTGGTGCACTTTAACAGATTCACCACTTCGTTGCTTAAAGACAGAAATCAAAAAGTATATAAGTATTCCTGGATACACATGGATATGTGTAAATATAAATTGCAAACAATTAATTTGGTGTTGTATTTCTTAAAACACAATAATCAAAAGAGCCAGAGACACAAGGACCTGAGTTCGATCCCCGGCACCACAAAAAAAAAAAAAAAAAAAAAAAAAAAAAAGAGCCAGAGATACTTTCTGAAACACAGGTGAGCTCAGGGAATATTTCTTGGCCACTACCTAAAACCTTTATATATGATTTGGAAGGAACAACATAGTTTGGCTGCTGTGCATTGCTCCATGCTCTCTCAAGCACACAACACTGAAGGTCTTCCTGACTCTCCCCGTTCTTCAAAGCACCCTGCCCTTTTATTTATCCTCATAATACACATCTTCCTTCACAGGTATTGCAGTTTCACAATGGCCTGTTTATCAGTCTGAACCCCCTCCAAGACTGGGCAGGCTCACCACTGTATTCCCTTTCCCCTATGCTCCCTGGCACTACTTTACACACAGCAGGTGTTCAAGAAATATTTAAGAATGAATGGAATGTATAACCATTCACATTAATTTCTTGGTTGGGAATATCAATTATTTTTAACATTTACAATGAACTTTTCAACCAATTAACTAAATGAAGCTTCACTAAAGATTTCTATGTGTTAGGCATTGAGACAGTAAGATTAAAAAGACTTATTTTGCCCTTGAAGACTTATTTTGCCTCATGAACTTTTTAAGACAGATTTATTATAAGTAAATTAATTAAAATATATCAGAGGTTATTATCTGTATAGAGGATAGAGTATCTGTGCCTGGCTGGCAGTAGATGGGTACAGAGATTTCATGAAAGGCTGAATAGAAATGGGACATATGATGCCTTCCAAGCAGATGGTAAAAGAGCAGTTTTGGGAGCATGGAGGGAATTTATGCAAGGGAAGAACAGGTGCACAAACAAGAACATGAAACAGTATGGAGTGTTTAGGGAACTACAAATAATTGTCACTGTCTTAATGCAGAGGAGAATGATTCTCAAAGCTAGGCAGGTAATGCTGAAAGGCCTTGAAAGTCTTGAAATTGCTCTCCCAGCACTTAGTCTTTTGATATAGGTCTCACACATTCAAGAGACTTGCAAATCAAGCAAAATGCTATAAGGCTTTATTGGTTTTGTTTTTTAAAGCTCCAATTTAGAATGTGTTTGAAGAACTCCCAGGTTCCTAAGACTTACAAAGATCTTTAAGTTAAAATTTAAAAGAGCTGGCAGACAAATCTTGATTTGAAATGTATTTTTTCCTGATTATAAAATTTTTTATAAAATATTTAAGAACAAAAATGTATTAGTAAGAGCACTAATTCCTCTAGTTTACCTTTCTCTACCCCACTTCAAGATGCAACTATTCACAATGGAGTATGTTCTTCCAGATTTTCTCTTGCATTTACTAATATACAGATATAAACACAAGCAACCACTATTAACCATATTGCTCTACAGTAAACATAAGTATTTTCTTCTCTTCAATCCTAATCCTGGGTGTCTATTTGACTATATACAGAGCTAACTATATGCATATATCTTTATCATTTAATTTTGTCCTCTACTTGATAGATAGCTAAGACTTTCTTCTATTACAAATAATGTTTTATCTTTGTATTCTCATATAAAAAGAATTACTAACCAGAGGTAAATTTTTAGACCAAATGACAAGCCCATTTAATAGGTTTACTACCCACCTGTCCCCAAAAGGCTGGACTGACTCACATTAACTAAAGTGTAAAACCAAAGTGTATTATCACTTTGTAAATCTTAGTATCTGATGGTCTGATCACTGAAAAACACTAATCTTAATTTGCATGTCTTCTGATTACTAGTGAGTTTAAGAATGATTTTACCTATTATCTTTCATGCAATAAAAAAACAGGATTACTTATACTTTCTCATTGGTTTAAAAATTTCTTGCTATATATAGTACAGGTTTATTTATCCCTTTGTTCTACAGGCTACTTTCTGCCCACAGACTTCTAATTTCTTCAAGATCCTTTACCTTCTGTCCTGTAAAGCAACAGAACACAGAGGGATTCCAAAAAGACTGCAGCTTAGTTGTAGAGCACTTACCTAACAAGAATAAGGCCTTCGGTTTGATCCCTAACAGGGCAAAATTAATCTAATCAATAAAATAAAACAGATTCCACTACCAAGCAGCTATGCAGTCTTAAACAAGAGTCTAGCCTTTCCAACGCAACATCACTTTAACTAAAAACTAGGAATACCAGGCAGGCATGGTGGCTCATGCCTATAATCCCAGGACTCAGGAGGCTGAGGTAGGAGGAGCAAGGAGAGTTTGAGGCCAGCCTGAGCTATGTAGTGAGTTCAAGGCCAGTCTCAACTACATAGTGAGACCCTGTCTCAACAACCCCCGCCCCCCCCAAAAAAAACCCCACCAAGAATACTAATAGTTATCGCTGGCACTGTGTGAAGGATAGACGTCAAAGCACTTGATGCAGAACCCAATTGTCTTTACACCTTTTAAAGTGATAGGGCTATTATTAATTCTAGTTGAAAGTAAAACTAAAATCTATATTAATTTTTGTTTACAGACCACTTGTGGTGTCCAGCTTTATTTTTTGTTTATTAGACTTTTCCCTTTAATTTGAAACTTTATCTCTTTGCAGGGGGGAGATCCTGGGGATTGAACCTAGGGTTTTTGCACCAAGCTACATCTCCAGCCTTTCATTCTGAGACAGGGTCTCACTAAATTGCCCAGGCTGGGCTCGAACTTGTGACCCTAGAGTGCTGGGATTATAGGCATGTACCACCATACCTGGTATCATGAAATGTAATCATGATCACATTATGAAATTGCTATGTTTTGTGTCTGGTTTGGATTCCTCTCTGTTTCACTGATCTATTCTCATGGCAAATTATTACTGTAAGTTTAAAATGCTTTAATATCTATTTTACAGAGCGTTTCACCCCTCATTTTCCAGAAATTTCTTAGCTACTTTGCTTTTTCTTACAGATGTTTTTAAGAATGATTTTAAATTCATTCTAAATTCATCTCCTTGTTCCTCTTTTGCCCCTGGGGGGAAAAATTCTCTCAGTGGAAAATAATCAGGATTGCATTAAAGGACCTGACTTATAAACAATCAGTACAGATATGGCATCTTCCTGTAACAACTTTATCACAACACACCCTGTACAGCTGTTCACTTTCAGTATTTGATAATGCTTAAAAAATGAGGACCTAACAGAGAACTAAATTTTTCTCTAACACACGAAGTATACCTCCTACAAAAATGTGAATTCGAAGTTCCCTCCTGCACCTTCCTATAACTCCAGCTTCCTCTTCTAAGAACTTGCAATAAGTAACAATTATTGGACCACATGAAAAGCTTTTTTTTTTTTAAATACTGGGGATTGAATACATCTCTCTACCACTGATTTATACACCTCTGGCCATTTTTATTTTACTTTGAGACATCGTCTCATGAAATTGCCCAGGCCAGGCTCAAGCTTGTAATCCTCTTGCTTTAACCTTTCAAGAATCTGAGATTACAGGTATGTGCCTCCATGCCTGGCTGTTACCTTATTTCTAAATGTTGGGTTCCGCAGAGTTCAGCCTGAAACTGTTTCCATTTTCTCTCCATGCTTTACACCTGGGTGATTAATTTATTTCTATGGCTTTAAATATGCTCTACCTACTACATTTATGTTCTCATGCTACGCAATTCTTTTGATCTCCAGATATTTTGACATCTCCCAGACTACTCAAACTTAACGTAGCTGAAGTAGATCTTGGTTACTCTTCTTTTTTTTCCTGGAGACTTAGCCAGTGGCCCAAGCTAGAAAACTGTCTCCCTTGACTCCTTGTACCTTACACACCCATATTCAATGAAGTACCAAATAAATCCAGTTCATTTTACCTCCAAAAGAGTTCTAAAATCTACTTCACAGTGTCCTGCTAGTACAAGAGACAAAGGAACACCATCTCTTCCCTGGATCAACCACAAAAGCCTTCTGCTCAGGCTCCCTGCCTTTCAGTCCTGCCCCCATCTGAACCACCTCCACATAGGGCTGGGCCTATCTAAAGGGTCCCACTGCAACCCTCCATTCCTGTGCCATAGTGTCCTCCTCCAGACAATGTTCCATTAATACCAGTTTTTTTTTTAGTTTTTCAAATATAAGTTCTTCTCTCAAGACCTCTGACCCACTGTTCGCAAATTCCCCTCTTTCATCTGGATGGCTACATTTTACCTTTCTTGTTAAAATTCACATTTTACCTTTCCTGTTAAAATACCTTCTCCAGTACTCTATCTAAAGCAGGCTCTTTGCTTTCTAGGAAACCAAGAATTCTGTACTTAGCAATTATCACAATTTGAAATTATGCATTCGTTTAGTTTCCTTCTTTAAGAACAGAAACGATGTCTGTTGCACACTGTTAGGTACATGGCAGATGCTCAATAAACATTTGCCAAACAAATGACTGAATGAGTAAACAGTTAATGGCTCACATTAAGATGGAAAAGTTTCTTTACACAAACTCTTTCATTTTCTCTTTAAAGGGATTATAATTTATTTGATGATTCAGATTCCTAAACGACACACACGGATAGGATTTATAAATTAAGAGGTTTCTAGATCTGTAAAGAAGTAGTTTAATATATGAAGGAAGAAGCAGATTGGTGTAACATGCCTATAATGTCAATCTGTGCTTTATTATAATTTTGGCTTTAGCAGTATCAAGTAAAATTCACTATTTCTTCTAAAAAGGATTGTTTCATTAGCATATACTCAGTATCTTCTACCTTAAAAAAACCCCTCACTTTATGATCTGCTCTAGCTACTTTGCCATTTCTCTTCCCCTTCTAGTAAAACTCACTAGTTACCTATATTGAAATCTTCATTCCCTTCCTTCCATTTACCATTGAATCAACTTCAAAGGTGCTTGTACCCCATCACACCAACAAAAGCAATCTTTTCAAATCACCAAAGACCTTAACAGCTACATGTAAGTATAGAACATAAAGAGATTTTTACCTCTAACTACAGAAAAATGTGGTTACTCCAAATTGCTGTGACATTTTAAAAACTGCTAGGTGGAGGGTGAGGACACAGCTTAGTGGTTGAGCACTGACCACTAGGCCTTGGGTCTGACCCAAGGTACGTCAGGACCTGCTAGATGAAGCTTTTTATTAATGTTATCAATATATTTACAAACTAATACTTTTTAAATATCCATATTTTTCTATTTACATAGAAGTTATTCATAAGATAAATCAATATTAAGAACTGACTAAACTCAATTATTTATCTTCTACAAAGTTTGGCTACTAAACAAAGTACAAGAAAAAGTACTTAGAAATAATGAGATAGGACTTTAAAGAGAAAAGGTGAAGACTGGCACAATGAAATTACTGTGTTCCAAGTCTTATATTTACTACATTTTCTCCCATTCTTCCTCAAAGCAGCGTGAAAATCAAGATTTGGGATGCAAGCTGTATATACTAGGAAAACCTGCTATCAGGAGCAGATGGTCAGATAATAGAGATCCACAGAAAGAATTTAGTGTGCAACAATGTTTTGTGTTGAGAAGATTCTTTGAAATAGAGTGATATGTAGTACCTGAAGATTTTCTAGCATCATTTTATCCAGAGCTTGAATGAAGTCCTCATCTTCTACACAAGGTACATGCTTCAATCCACCTCCTTTAATCATTACCTCCTTATAAAAAAAAAACACAAAAAATAAGACCACAGATTTTAACTATAATGCTTCATATAGCAGAGCCTTTTTCTACTGATGTGTTCAACATGACTAAAGGAGTAAGTGGGTAAAATATAAAACCTTATTAAATGTTAAAGAACTTGTTAATAAAGAAAATGGACAGGAAAATAAATTGAAAATTAATTTCAAAAAAGATACTTTTCAATATTCAGAAGAAACAGAACTTCAGTGGCTAAAATTCAAATCCTATGAAAATGCTGCACATTCAAAAAGCAAAATTTTCAGCCATACATACAGTATTCTCTTCATCAGTTTCATTCTCCTTATTGGAATCAGTAAGGTAATCTGTATTCTCCTCTTCCTCTTCTTCTCCCTCATCATCATCATTATCAGAACCCTCCTGAAATTGTTTAACATCAGCAGATTAAAACACTTGAAAAATGTTCCTAGATTTTACATGCCTTAAAAAAGCTTTTAAAATGTCTATTCTCTAGTTTCAGCCTTCTATGCAGTACATTTACATTTCTTACACACCAGCAGCTGAAAACCCACTACACTAGCTTCCCACTGATCTAATAATGCAAAAATCCCTTGTAGAAACTCTTCCTTGATTTCTGTAAGGAACTCGAGTGTCTGGAATTTTTGTATTTTTCTAGGCTGAAACTAATCTTGCAAGACTGAGTGTCTCACTATAGTTCTTTAATACCCATCTAATTGCAAAATTCAAATTTAACATTGTTACCAGCTGAAAGCAAAGATACAGCACCTCAGTTTGGGGGATGCTCTCACATTCACTGCTCTACCCAATTTGAACAATGGAAGACTAAATCTTTTTTTTTATTTTTACTAAGAACATGTATTGGTACATTGTATACATAATGATCATAATCAACATGGTTATTCTGTACCTATACATGATACATCTTGGTTTTCCCCCCTCTTCCCCTCCCTTCCCTTCCACTCACCCACCCCTCCCTATTTGCAACAAGTTTATTTACACTTTTCCATTTTTTTCCCTTTCATCTTACTTTTGGAAGACTAAATCTTACTGTTTCCATTTTTATACATTTAAGAAAAAAGGCTCAGAAAAGTTAAGCGACTTGCCCAAGGATGCACTGCTATTAAACAGAAGGGCTCGCTTTTCTGCTTTCATACCCAGTGGCTTTCAAGCACAGGTTCCTCCCATCAACTTAACTCAGTAGAACACAGGGCAGAACCCCGATGGACTGGTAGAGGTGCAAAGGACACAGTGGGGCTCTATCTGTTTATTCCGCAACTCCAACAACATACTTCATCCCCTAGTTTAAAAAAAGACACACCAACTTTTCTCCATTTTTCTTCGCTCCCAGTCTCCAGTGACCACTACTTTGTTCTCTTCTACAAAATCCCTTTCTTATTAGCTTCTATAAATGAATTAAAATGTGGTATTTGTCCTTCTGTGCCTTGTTTACTTCATATAAGTAACATAATGTCTTCCAGTTTGAGCCACATTAGTGCAAATGGCAGGATTTCATTCTTTTTTATGGCAGAATAATATTCCATCGTATAGACATACATTTTCTTCCACACACAGAAATGATTACTATTTGAGGAGATGGAAATGTTAATTACCCTAATTTGATCACTATACATTGTATACAGGTATCAAATTATCATACTGTAACCCTATAAATATGTACAAATGTTAATTAAAAACTGCACTAAAACCTAGCTGCTTCTCACTGTGCCAAGACAACGGCAAAATAATTTCTAAAACAAATGATTTAAATCTGTAGTACTTTTACTGTGTGTAGCAATTATTTCCCAAAGTCCAACAGTACTTTATTACTTACTATAGACATTTGGAGAGTTTTCGTTTTTAAAACAGACACACTTCGAAAAAGTACACACTTTTTTTCCTCCAAATGTATCAACTTTTTTGGAGATAACTGTATAATTAAAAACTAAATTTGCAAAAGATGTTTATTAATTTGTTTTTGAAAAAAATGAATCACCTGTGACACTTAGAATATATTTCCTAGTTAAAAACTAGGAAATTTTAACTTAAGTTAAAATGTATTAAGTTTTCTCTTCCCTCCCTGTATAGTATTTGTTTTATTACTTGGGCAACACAGCTGTCCCCTGGTATCAAAGGGGGATTGCGTATTAAAGTTCACAGATGCTCACGTCCATTATACAAAATCGTGCAGTATGTACATACACCCTATGCACATGCTCACACATACTTTAAATCATCTCTGGATTGCTTCTAATACCTAACAGAATGTAAATGCTATATAAATAGTTGTTATACAGTATTCTTCGAGGAATAATAAGAAGCAAAAAAATGTGTACATGTTCAGCTGCAGTTTCCCCTGAATACTTTCAAAGCAGAGTTAGTTGAATCCTTGAATGCAGAAGGTCAATTATATAAAGTACATTAATTTTTCAAAGTAAAAAGCTGAACGAGAATTTCAACCTACTGTACACTGTACACTAATAATGGGTGGACCTGAGAAGAGGAGGTCAATAGACTACAACCTGAGCAGACTAGGGCCAAGCAGGAGCAGCACAGCAAATGCCAAACTGTCCAAATTCAAATACTAGGTCTGCCCCCAACTATTCTGAGATCTTTGGAAAATCACTTAACCTATCTGTGCCTTAATTTTTCATTTACCTCAAGAGTGCTATGAGAAATAGTAACATAAGGGCAATGAATTGGACAGTAACCATGAATAACAGATACTCAGTAAGTAACTATTATTGTTATTGTAATAATGAATCTTGTACTTTCTGGTAATAAATTACATAAATGCTGTAGAAAATTACAGTTTTAGCAGAAGAACATTTATTTAACCTTTAAACAATTACCTTTGGGTTACACAGCTGATACGCAGGAGAAAATACTCTGGTTGGTAGGTGTTAAGACACACAGCTTTAAGAAGTTGGGACCAGAGTAAAAGCAAGAGACAGCACCCTTGCTTTTGGGCAAGGAGGATGCTGGGGAAGACAGAAGCCTGTGCATGCCAAATACATGCTCTAAGACTGAGCTATAACCTCTGTCCTACATTTTTTTTTTTAAAGAGTTGAATTCTAGTACTTTTCTCCTTCAGTTGGAGTAAATAGTTTACAACATCCTTCTCTGAATTTATTATTTTGTAACATACATTCTTTCTTCAATTCTCCTCCTTATGTTTGAAGGGCAGTCATGGGAAACAGTGGTCTTGGAGTGAGAAGAGAAATAAATTATTTTAATCTCATTCCTCTCAAAGTAGACCACTTTTCACTCCTCCCAGACACAGGCATATGGATCCTCCAATTGAACATTTTGTTTGCATTTTTACTTAGCAAATACACATATATTATGTACAATATTCATTCTCCAACTGGAAAAACAAGTAATAGCTAAAAGTAACAAATTGTTACTGTAAAGTTCAAGTCTGAAAACAAAGAAATGCATTCAGAGGAAAAAAATACCTTACAATTCTTCAAATGAAAAATTTATAAGAGCATTAGTCTTGTTTAATGTCACATTTACTAAGGATGTTGGATTTAACAGATCCTGTTCATCTAATTAGTACAGCAGCAAAACCCAAAAACAACCACAAGCTTAGTCTGAAAATATGAAAGGGAAATACTTTCTCATTTCCCTCTGTTGTTATAAAATAGTTCATAAGCAATTTAAATTGAACAATAGAATGTTTCTATGACAATCTCATTTTGAAAACAAATCAATATAATGCTCATCTATTTTACTGAAACCAATTGCAGAAACATATTCCAGTCCTCAGTTTTTATTAATCTGTTTTTACCTACCTTATGGGGTTTTTAAAGGTTAGAAAGAAAGTGGGTAGCAAATAACATAAGTATTTAAATGTGCATTTTCACTGTCAAAAAATATTAGTCTACTAGAAAAACCACATGTTAATGGCTATACTATCTTTTCATAATCATTCATTTTAACATAGTCATTCATTTTCAAAACTATCTGTAGGAACCAAATCATACCAGATATTTACTAATAATTAGACTAAAGGAAACACAGGTTCATAGATGTTTTTACCAACTGTAGAAATTTTTAATCACTTTAAATTACCAGATCTCCTTTAACTCTTAAGTGTGTCTTTTAAAAAAATCCACTTCATGAATTTTATGAATGCTATAAACAATTAATATCCCTTGAAACATTAAGCAGCCTACATTCTCTATAATTATTTATGTTGGACTTACTCAAATAATTTAAAACTTAAATTCGGTTTCCTAAAACATTTAAATATTAATTGTAAGTGTTTTTCAATATTTTAATACAAATTATACTTTTAAATTACTAAACTATCCTAAATGCTAAGCACACCAGGAACACAAAAAAATCATATACACTACCTACATCATAATCATTCTAGTGCTCACTTCAACAGCACATATATTAAGTCATAATGATTACAGAATTTAAATGTATACAAAACTCAATAAACAATTACTAATTTTCTGGTTTAAATTTTACTTTTCTTAGTACTCTATTCCTACTTTTAAAACAACTTTCTTATTTTTAATTTTATACTTTTAACATATATAAAGGTATGGAGACTAGTATAATGAATCCCTACTTACCTGTTGTACAACCCAACAATTATTGGTCCATGGTCAGTTTTTTTTTGTTTTGTTTTGTTTTTGTTTTGGTGCTGGGTGGGGATCGAACTCAGGGCCTTGTGCTTGCAAAGCAAGCACTCTAACCACTGAGCTAAATACCCAGGCCCACCATGGTCAGTTTTATTTCTTCTGTATGCCTAACTCATTCCCCAATGTACCTCTAGCCTATAAAATAAATCTCAGACATCCTTTTACTTTGAGGGAATTTTAAAGCAGGTTTGGAAGAAAAAAATGACAGTATTAAAACTATTATGTTGGATCATATGAAAATGACATTTTAGTAGGCCAAAAATAGTAGGGCAGCAGTTTCATACGGCTTGGCCTAACAGTCATAAAAACAAAAAGAGTATGTTATTTGTTATGATACACCATAAATTTCAGATTTCATATTCCACTGGAGGTGAGCAAAAATAAAAGCAAAGCTTAGTCATACTAGTCAGCAATTTTGTTTTCAAGACCGTAAAACCGACAGGTTAAAAAGTCCATATTCAATAGTGAGATCAAGATACACAGGAGATCAATATTTTTTCTTCAAATTGTTAATTAAACAAAAATGCTGTGATGAGTATTTACTTCCTATAAAAACCTTTAAAGGATTTTGTAACACAAATATAGTACTAGTTGGGACTGGGGATTTAGCTCAGAGGTACGGCGCTTGCCTTGCAAGTGCAAGGCCCTAAGTTCAATCCCTAGCACTATCCCACCCCCCAAAAAGAAATATACGTTGTATTTACTGTAATAAAATTAAGAGGAAAACCATATTTTTGTTGTAAAAAAAATCTTGGCTTGTATAATCAAAATACTCTTATACGAATGTACCTATTTGCTATTAATAAAAAGTCATCACCTCTTCTTCTGGCTCATTTACTTCACTTTCATTTCCAGACTGTTCTTCTGTTTCAGCTCCCCCTTCTTCTTCTTCTTCATCTTCTTCAAGATTTTCTCCTTCTGTTATAGAATCTTTTGAGTCTTTGTCATTTACTAGGCCTTGAAATGAGAAGAAAATGGAAAAAATACACTAAAAAAGTTAAAGGCCAATTTTCTATATTCATACCATCTCCTTCAAAAATATGTATTAAAATAATTGAAGTCATTTTCTCAGAACAATGGTAAAAGATCAGAATTGAACACTGTGAGAAAAAATTTTAAAACTAATGCTCAGAACTACATTTTAACAAAGGAGCACTGATATATTTCTTAACCACTAGCAAAGAGGAAAAAAAAATACGTTAAGTTTTTATCCTTTTCTTAGTGCTTCAAACAGTTATGCATGATCCTGTTTAATTTTGGTCTCAGATGAGCGAAGGTTAAAAGTAGCCACACACAAGGTCCAGTCTCAGATACATAAAGGAAACAGACTTGGGCTTACTCTATGAAAGGATATTTCAAGAATCTCTAAAAACCCAAAGGTACAAGAACAAAACCATTTCACTTTAGTGGAGAAAATACACTGGTTATCAATCTCAATGTCTTCAAATGAAGACAGAGCAGGAGGCAAAAAGACACAGCAGTTGTCACCACATAGTCTAATTTTTCTTTTTTTCAAGGACAGTATTCTCTTTCTCAGGGAATTTCCTGGCCTGATGTTGCTTCCACCTCCCATGTCCATCCACATCTTGCTGCATACTTAGTTCTTCTTAAGTATGGTTTGAATTTCAACCCATCTCTCTATTTTCAAGGTACACACAGATGTGACCTCATTTGAGTGGACTCTTTCCCACTATGTCACTCATTCGAAGCCTTCTGCAGTCGGCTCAGACCCTTTCTGTCACAGTACACCGTCTTCAGGTCTTCCCCACTGACTACCCTTCTCCATAGAGAACGCCCTCCTGTATTCACTCTGAAATCCCTTTATTCTTCAAGGTCAGTGTTCTATTTCCAATATTAACTAATCATTGAACACTTTATTTTTTTTTTCCTGCTTGCTTCTACAGCACTTGGAAAATTTTTCATAGCACTTTACATTGGATGATACATCACATGATTTTTTCCTAATGATTTCATAAATGTTATACTGGATAAGACCCTTGGAGACAACTTACTTTATATATCTGAAACTTAAGAGAGGCCATATATTGATAAATACACAGTAGGTGTTTAGTAAATACTTGTCATTCATAGACTCGTATAGGATTGGAAAAGGAAAAAACTAATAATGATGAGATTTAACTCTCTCATTTTATGAATAGTGAAAGCCAGAGTTTGAATAACCAAGGCCAATCAACACAAGAGAAATTTACAACAGTGTCTTCAATCTAAGCAATTAAAAAAAAATGGAAGTAGAGTGATTAAAGTATATATATTCAGTTTGAAAAGGAAAAAAAATTGAGAAGATGGGTGAAGACCAGAGAGATCTATTTTTTAAAGGGGAATAATATTGAGAAAAAGTATCAGATGAGATTCCATTAATTTAAGCATTTTCTATTCATTACTTAACTAGTTTTTCTAGATATAAATAATTATATATATTTTATATACATATATAATATATATTTATTTGAACATCAAGGAAAAGCCAGGAGCTATAAACCTAAGCATTATCAGCAAAAATATTACAGGGGTGATATGCTCATCTGAGGTGAAAACATCTACATTAAAGTGTTACATCCACTTAAAATATGCATCATGGGAGAACCACAGTATATTATAATTAACTTTGTTTCGTTATACTTCCAATTTGTAAGGAAATACACACTATTTCTAATACACTTTCAATTACTCCAAGTTAGTTTCAAAAACAATTTATGAATTTTATATTTTGCATTTGCTGAACTGTATACTAATTATCAAGCTGCAGACCCATTACAATAAACAATGTAGATAAAAATGAACATATAAAGGACACACGGATAACAAAACACAAAATGCAGACAGTGAAATGCAGTACTTGGGCACCAAAATAAAATACATTTCTCTAAGTCTGTACAGCCTGACACCTCGGTTTTTCTGTTCAAAACACAAATGGTAATTTTAATGCCTCCTTACAGATTGCTTTAATTTGTACTCTGCTTAGTTCAACAACTTCCCTACGTACTTTAAGTAAGAAAGAGCATGTTTTTAAAATTCTATCTTAAACAGTTAATCCAATGGTTTAATTTGGGCTTTATTTAAATCGTTTGTTAAATGTGAATAGCAATACCTGTATCACTCTGGCAAACAAGCAGTATTCAATAAAAACACCAACTCTCCTCTGCCCTCCCTTATTTGGATATGTCAAGCTAGTTTATTTATCTAATAGGTATTCTATTAATCATCAATTTGCCTGTGCTTTTTATATAGACAACAACAACTTGAAATGGGAATAACTTTTCTTTTAATTTTGGTTATTTCTCATTGTATGAATTTTATTTTTTTTAAGGCAGGGTCTCATTACATAGTTCAGACTGGTCTTGAACTGACTTTGTAGCTAGCCTAGGTTGGTCTCGAACTCACTATGACCCTCTTGCCTCAGCCTCTCAAGTGCTGGGATGATAGGTGTGCGCCATGGTGCCTGGCCTCATTGTATGAAAATTCTAAAGTATTCAAATTTGTCATTTTTGTATGCTTTTTTCTATCATTAAAAATTGGGGAACAGTAACACTTCTTCAAATATTTGATAAATAATTCGACCTATTCTTAACATGAACACTCATCTCTCTAATCCATCTGCTTCATCTGTTGTCTTTATCCTATTTTTAAGATTCCTAGGTTCATCACATAATAAACCATCTCATTCTTAACTGGAATTATTTTCGGACTTGAAATTCTGCTCTACGGAATTTATTTCTAATTTATAAAATATACTCATTTGCTTTAAAATGTAATTTATTGCTATGGATTTTTTTCATTTTACTTCTCTCCTTATAATACTATTTGGATCTCCTAAACCAGAATTAAACAATATTGCCTATTATCACTATGGTTTTGTTCTTAAATTTAAAGAAAATGTCTTAGTAATGGTTTCCTGAGGAAATCACAGGTACAATGAAAAATAACACAAGAATGTTATTTATAGTGATGCAAAACTGGGACAAAACCCAAGTGCGAAACAAAAGGATTAAATAATAATGGCACATTCAAAGGAATACACATTATTAGACAGCAGACTTAAAACAATGTCAGAAAAAAATTCATAATATATTGAGAAGCAATCCAGTTATAAAACTGCAAATACCTATGAAAAATTTTAAAAGAATATACATCAAAATATTAACACATGATTATCTTTCTATATGTTTTCCTGGTATTTTAAAAAATTACTGCCATAAACATTTATTCCTTATAATAATATTAAGAATGATTTAAAAACATGAAGAAACACTTTTAGTGTTTTTCCACTAACTATATACTATTAGCATTGGATACCACAGAATTGAAATGAGATAATAAATTTGTAGGTGCTTGAAAATTTAAAAAAACCCTCCAAAGGTAAGTACATTATTTTATGATATATTACAGAAAATTGATCTAATTTCTGCAATTTTCTTTCTAGTATTTAGACTTTAAGACCAGAGGAAAAGTGAGATGATGTGAGAGCATACTGAATACAGCGGCTACTACATGTAGAGTTTCATTTATAAATGATGATCTATATTTTTCTCTAGACTTCTCAAAAGAAGCCTGGTATCCTTTAACCCTTTATCTACAAAGGACAGAACATAACTGTTCTCTTTATCACTGACACCAATCTAGGTGCCACAGTAACACTGACTCATGACTTGATACAGACAGTATCATTCATGAACGTTTTGGGGCATACTATGTTTGAAATGATCACTTATTCAACTAACAGTCTGAAAAGAACAAAGTTATCTTGGGACAAGGTTTGAAAATCAGGAAGAGGGGCTGAGGGTTTAGCTCAGCGGTTAGAGTGCCTGCCTCACAAGCCTCAAGGCCCTGAGTTCGATCCCCAGCAACCCCCTCCCAAAAACAAACAAAATAAACCCCCCCAAAATCAGGAAGACTCATCTATGCCTTTATGGGTTAAGTAGTAAGAAAAAAAATAATCAGTCACACAAAATACAAAAATCATAGTCTCCAGGGGTTGGGGATTTAGCTCAGTGATAGAGTGCTCACCTAGCAAGGGCAAAGCCCTGAGTTTGATCACCAGCAACAGCTCCTACCCCGAAAAAAAAAAAAAAAATCACAGTTTCCAAAAGAGGATTTACCTTTGGAGAAAGAAATTCTACTAGTACATGGATGCAATTTTTTTAAGAGTGAGGGTAAAAAAAGTCATAAATGTCTTCACCATGGAGAGTGGTTCTTTAGACATGTGATGTAATAAATTTATACAATTCATATAACTGGTGAAGGTAAAGATCCTCTAGTAACAGACATGAATGTATGAAGTACTAACAGGAAATAAAACTGCTTAATACTCTGGAAACATGTCACTTTGAAAGTACTAAAATAAAACATGCTAAGAGCTATCAGCAAGCAAACTAGATCGGTACTACTACACGTTGTACATGTTACCTCTGTTGACAAAGCTAGTAGGTTCTTAGCTGTTCACGTCCTAACTCTTCTCCCAGGAACACCTCGGGATACTTTGAAATATACAAATAATGTTCTAGTGGCAATTGTGCCACTAGAATAAGGTCTGAAATTCTGCAGGGCAGCTCCAAACTTCTAACAGGCACTACTTTCTAACAGTCTCCAGCCTTCACATTCTTAGGGAATAATGCCTATTGGAAATCTACTCTGTATGTGTGAGAAATGCTTTCTTCAAAAGGAGACTTTACAATATTAGCAACCCAAGATTCTAAAATTAAGAGAAGCTGACAGGATTGTGTTTTTCCACCACTATCACTTGCTTCATGTCCTGTATGACTGTTTTATTTCAATTTGAGATTACTTAATGAAATCAAGCATGCAAAACAGGTCTTACCTAACACTATTATTTTAACATCCAACATAGAAAATAGAAATGTATACCAATATAAACTCTGATTGGTAATATTATAAAGCAAATTCTAGAAACCACCTGCCCAAAGCACCTTCATTTTCTCTTATTAATTGCTTACCTAGTTTTATTAAGTATTCTTGTTCCAAGTCGTGTACCTGCCTGATGGATTCATCCAGAGAATTACAGAGTTTGATCTTTGGTCTTAGGAGTTCTAGTGTATCACTGATCATGTAATCTATATCAATAGGAAATGGATGGTCTTTTGTCCAAACCTCCAAACTTTTCTTCCACCAAACATAACGCTGATAACAAATGAAAAATAAATTTAGCTATAAGAAATTAGTAACAAAAGTATTTCAAAAATGTTATAGATGAATTGTGATGCTACCTAATTATAATTACTAAGCTGAAAAGCTGTACAAGAAACCTGCCATTTTTATTAATAGTCCATAGCAACAATCCTAATTCCAGCTAGTATTTCCCTCTATCTCTACAGTTTTTGAGCCACCTGGTGACTTTATTTTTAAATATATTTTAAAAAAATTTTTTTTTAATTTTTTACCAAGAGCATGTCTTGGTACATTGTATACATAATGGTCACAGCATCATGGTTATTTTGTACCTCGACATGATGTATCTTGGTTTAAATATCTTTTTATTGTAACGTTTTTGTTGTGAAGACAAGGAAAAATTATAAATATCAAAAAATTTTCAGGTACTCTCAAACCAAGGCAGAAACTCTACTCCTACACCCCAAAAGAGTTTATATATTTACTAAAAACAGATTTGAAGCCATAGTTTTAATAAATTTTCATTACTTTTTTACACTACCTGCTTTAAGATGTCAAGTATCTGAAGATATTATTTTTGAAATGTTATCAAAATCAGTAATCATCAATGAGCATTTATTGAACATCTACTGTGTATATGGCACTGTGAGCATATTTTTCCCTCTTTCCTCCTAACCTGGTTCTGTCATTCTTTGTTCTAATTCCTAAATTTACATCACCTGAAAATGTAACCTAAGAACTTATTAGTATATGAACAAGTATGCCTCTTGGTGCTTCACTTTTCTGCCCCAATTTGTCCTAAGTCTTTGATACTCAGTGTGTGGACATTATCTTATTAGAAATGTAGACTCTTAGGCCCTAATCCCTTGACAAAGTAATCAAAATCTGCACCTTAACAATATCCCCAAGTGATGTGCATGCACATTAAAGTTAGAAGCACTTCTCCAGGAGGTCCCTTCTACCTGGCTGTCTAAAATTTAACCCTACACTTTATGATTCAGGTGGAATATAATGATCTGATCTCCCAGGTCTCACACCCTTCTGATGCCATTCCCTAGATATCTCTGCTACATTTTTTTGGTCTGTTAATCATTTTGGAAAATATTCTTGTCTCTTTCTGCTCCTGGATAGTTCTGGGTTTCTTTTTTCTCTTAGCCTGGGACTATAAAATCCTAACAAGAACTCTCATCTGAAGAAGAGATTATGGATGCTGACAATTATAGCTGCCATTCTGCAGCCACATTCTGGTTTTAAATACAGTCATGAACTGAAGACAGTCCGTACGTGACAAAGAAGCTGACACTCAAATCCACAAACTCCTTTTCCTATTTTTTGTGTTACAAATAAAATATTTTCCTCAAAGTAAGAGGTTTTAAAAAAATAAATTTAAACCTTTTAGAAACAAAAACTTTGGCCATAAACCAGAACACAGATGAGAGAAGAATGTTTTAAATGTATAAAAATCACAAAAATTGATTAAATTACTGTACCAAATACTATAATCTATAAATTCTATACCAACCCATAAACTATACCAAAATAATTCTCAAAATCAAAGATCAGTTATTATCCATCATAAAAGCTGCAAGCAATTACAGTGTTTATATATTAGAACCTCTCGTAAAAATTTAAATCTCTAAAATCATCTTTTCATGAATAAACAGAACCTAATTATGAACGTGTCTTGTATTAATACTACTGCATTTCTGACACATGCAATGCATTAAAACATGCCGGCCTACATACTCTGCTTAAATACCTGGAAATATACAAGGAAGCAATCAAGTTTTCGTTTACTGGAACCTCTGTCAAAGTACTGGCCACAGGTATCCAAAATAGTGCATACGAGTCTAATTCTGAAAAGATGCTCAGGAGGGTCCAGTGAACTTGGAGAGCCATCAGGGTTAACACCAAATGAAGTAAAAGAATAGAGAGTTCTGAAAATAACAGCTGATTCCACCATTCGGTAATTGTAAAGTTCCCCTAAGAACTTAGCACTGCTGATACGCCTCTGATTGAATTTAGGCTGATTAACCTAGGAAAAAAACACACAGACATACACACACACATTTTCACTGAAGAGTAGCAATGTATTTGATAGGGTAAATTCTCCTCTCTAATTTATCAATATCAATTACTAAAAGAACACTGAACAGAGAAACAATGATGGTAAATTTATTCCATTTCTCCTAATATGCTCACTCTTGGGTATCCTTTTACTCTCCAGGAATGGCTATTTTGAATATATTTTAATTAAAAAAATTATGTATTAAAATGATTAGCTATTTTCAACAGTGTTATAATTCTCCCTTATCCATCGCTCAACCTAGTTTCTCCACAATCTGTGAATTCAGAAACATGCCTAAGTTTTACACTAAGAGAAAAGCACAGAAAATTCATATGATTATCAACTTTTCTAGTAAGTTTGTAAGTTCCTGTAATTTGAATTTCAACAGTAATCTAGAAATAATAAACATTTAGTATCATCTGCAAAAATAAGACGAACAGAGTCTCAGATGGTAAAAAAAATACTTCAGTACAAGCCTCAGACTAAGGTAGGAAATCTGATACACTAAGGCTTATTAACAAATGACTAAGTCCAAAGAAGTAGTAGGAAGTGATACCATATGGGAAAGGGACAGTTCCTCAAAGTAAGATTTAAAGATTGTTTTTACTTCATTAACTCCAATTTGGTAACTTCAAAGAAAATTCTTGTTACCTCCATTCCCAATCGAATATCTTCTAAAACTCCATCTACAACATGGATCCCAACATCCTCTTGGTAGAGTACTAGTCCTGCTAAAAGGTTGGCTACACAATGAATACTATTGTATTTCACATTCCAGATGTTTATCATACAACAAATAACATAGTCTTTCACTTCTTGGTCCTGCCACGGCAACTTTCGCATCTGTCTCAAAACCTGAATGAAGAGAGCTTTGTTTAAATTATTTAAGCACAGAGAAGTCTGAACAAATAATATAGGTACTTTCTTATTATTATACAAAGATATAGAACTTTTGAATTGAAAAATACTTTAGAGAGCTTTTTCAGAATCTTAAGGGATAGGAAAAAAGGGATTTTCTAATTATGGCAAAATTTATTCTCATTTCTGTACAACTTTTCATAATTTCCCCAAATTGCCAGGCATGGTGGTGCACACCTGTGATCCCAGCACTTGGAACGCTGACGCAGGAGGATCACCATGAGTTCAAGGCCAGCCTGGGCTATAAGTCAGTTCAAGGGCAGCCTGACTACATAGCCAGACCCTGCCTTAAAAAAACAAAAAACAAACACAAAAAATCTCCCCAAATTTGAGGTTCCTGGCCTTAGATCAAGCTAACAGTATATAGTCACATACTCAGGTTACTGAAAGAACTACCCAAGGTTTATAAAAAATAATGTGGTCTCTTTTGTGCATTATTCCATATAAATAATCTTTAAAAAAGAAACCACCAATTTCCAACAAATAAGTAAACCCAACAAATAAGGTCAACTAGTTAAAAGACCATTTAAGATGGAGGATTTTACATGAAGATTATGTTGTGTATCACCCATTTCTTCATGTGTAAAATGGGAGGCAACAAAAGTACTTTATACAGTGATATGTCAGTTGTCAAACCCAATCTGTTCCAAATTCGTGTTCAAACACCAGTTTAAGAACTGAACATTTGCTTTTCCCATAACAATGGAGAACCAAATAATTGGTGCTGAGGCCCCAAAATTATACTTATAAATTCATTTCTCAAGGGCTTTAACAAATTTCACAATGATTTCTTTCTTTAACTGTATTGTGGTTCCCAGTTTTCCTCTTAGCTTTATTGTCAGTATCACTAACTTTCTTTAGAACGAACCGTGGTTACGATATTTTACACAAAGCACAAGGAAAAAAGTGCACAATGATGAATGTTTTAATACACTAACACAAGCACTGTATGTTGTCTGGGCGACAGCAATGCTTACAATGAAGCATCAGCCCTTTCTGTCTGTGGCAGCAGCGAGATGCAACACATGACTCTCGCTCCACCTGTACAGGCTTTTAAGTTGGATTTTCAGCTTAACCATCAAGCAAAGTTATGAACACCAAGCAGAGTTTTTTTTTCAAACTTTGCTGTTCAAACAGTGGAAAGTTTGAGCTTGGAGCTGTTCAGTAACCAAGGTACCACTGTAATTCATAGTTTATAGTAAGGATTAGGCAAGTTAAAAAATATACATGTAGGGTACACGTGGAAGTGTCTGGAGCATTACAAATGCCCCATAGATATTAGCTTTACTATATGAAGACGTCTGTTAGTAACAAGATAATCAGCAGAGCTCTATCTATAATCAAATTCTTTCCACTTTTATTCTGAAACAAATGGATACTGAAAAATATCCTTCTCATACAAAATACTAAATGTGTTCTCATATATCATGTTCACAGAAAATGTCAACATCTTTACTGCCCCATTAATATTCAATACTCTTCAAATATTTAGCCAATTTATAAATTGTTCATTTCTCTCTTTGAAGTACTGGGTATGGAACCCAGTGCTCTATCTACCACTAAGCCGAATCCCTACTGTTTTAGGAATTTTATTTTGAGACAGGGTCTCTAGGTTGCCCAGGTTGGACTTAAACTTGCAATTCTGCTTTAGTCTCCCAACTAGCTGGGATTACAGGCATGTGCCATGATGCCTGGGCGAAAACTGTACTAAACAACTACAGTACTGCTTCTCTGGAAAATTGTTTTAATTTTCAAAGCTATACTGTTGTTACTCCTTATCACTTTTCACCCTAAAAAAAGAAAGTTTTGCATTGCATTGTATGTCAACTTACACAGTTCATCAGGAAATGTCCTGTTCAGAATTATAAAAGTGAAGTTTCTAACAAGGTAATTGCCATAATTAAGATAACAGGTCAGATGTTCTGAAACTTCTGGAAACTGACTTCTGGTAAGTATCTACAGAAAGCTATAGAGAGTCTCTCCAGAAAAATACAGAGAGCTAGATGTTCAAACTTATGAAATTTCAGCGGTGTGGGCTTCATAAAGCCCATGAAAGGTTAAGAACCTCTATTCTAATGCAAAAGTATTTAATAGCAAATTTATTACAGAATACTACAAACAAAATATATATTCCAAATATTGTGTATCATCATGCATCCCTTCTTAGTGACTTGCACGAAATCAATTATAATGGAACTTTTGGGATCTACACACCTCTCCTAGAATTAAGGTAAGCATAGCACTACCACAAGTCTCAAGCTATTATCAGATGATTTAATTAAGATTCACCTTTTCAGTAGTGACCTTAGAGAGATCCTTATACAAAAGTTTCCGGACATATTCCTGGAGAGGAGGACGTTTCTTTTTCACTGTCTTTTCAGCTGGAGGTGGGTTACAGTAGTAATAAGCATTTTCCACCATTGTGACGTATCTCGCGTCAAGATGCATTGCTTGTTTCTTTCTCATCATTTGCTCCTAAAATAAAATGTTCGAATTAAAACTCTTTCTATATCTGTTGTCATTGATAAGATTTCTCAAAAGCCTGAAAGTAGAAATCCCATATGACCCAGCCATTCTCCTAGTAGGTATCTTCCCCAAAGAGCTAAAGATATCATACTACAGCGATACCTGCATACTGATGTTTATAGCAGCACAATTCATAATAGCTAAATTCTGAAAACAGCCCGTGTACCCATCAACAGATAAGTGGATTAAAAAAATGTGATATTTGGAGGCTGGCGATTTGCTCAGTGGTTAGAGTGCTTGTCTTGCAAGCCCAAAGCCCTGAGTTTGATCCTCAGCACCAAAAAAAAAAAAAAAAAAAAAAAAAAAAAAAAAAAAAAAAAAAAAAAAAAAAAAAAAAAAAAAAAAAAAAAAAAAAAAAAAAAAAAGGGGATATCTATATATAATGGAATACTATTCCGCTATAAAGAAGAACAAATTGCAGTCATTTATAGAAAAATGGATGAACCTGGAAAATATAATGTTGAGTGAAATAAACAAGACCTGCAAACTTGAATACCATATGGTATCCCTCATTAGCATGAGGCAAAATACAAACTAAAGAACATGGTAAACAATGGATACAAAACGGCAAGGGAACAGATCTAAGCCAATAGGCAAAAGGTCCAAAGGAACAAGAAGAGGGCAAAGGGGGAGGGGAATGGGAATCCAGAGGAATAATGATATCCTACAAACAAGAACCTAATAACCCAAACTTAAAATACTAACACATACACTAGGTACTTACAGTCAAATTTATATAGTTACAACTTAATACTGCAGCTATGTGGTTGTTTACATTGCTTGCTGTTATAAGCAAAAGGCACAATGTATTATGGTCTGTAAGTTTGTGTGATGGCCTGTAAATTTGTGTAATTTTGGATAAAGTTTAATAAAAATATATTTAAAAAGATTTCCAGATATAGCTTAGTAAAACAAACATTTTTTAAAAAATCACTAGATATTTCTAAGACCTTGTACGCAAATACTAATCATTTGTAGAACATATTCATCTACACATTTTTAGAATATATTAGTCTACGACTGCTTGGCCTTAAGCCTTATCCAATAAAATATTCATAGAACTATGCTATAAGTTTAACTTTATTTGTAACTCTGCCAGATTATATAAACTTTAAGGAAAGCATGGCTCTGAATCTATGAGTGCCTGAAATTAGGGGCTAAGAATATAAATTAGGGTTAACACTACCTTTGGCTGTTCCATGTACAACTGAGAATAAATTCCCTCTCAGAGGTTATGCCATCCAGTATTGTACAAGATAAATCTGACAGGTCTCCCAGGCAAGAAAATTGAAAGCCCCCATGGTCTTAAAATTTGTTTAAACTTGCCTGGCAGAGGAGGTGCTGAAAAATACAGATTCATTCATTCAATCATTATTCTCTTGAGTTTACCACCTCTGTACTGTTGGTAAGATCAGATAATCTTGTGAAGGACTACCTTGCATATTATGGAAAGTTTTGCAACACTCTGGCCTCTACCCATTAGATGCTATTTGAGAGCCACTGACCAGCTGAAGATCTTCTAATAGCACTTACAATTCTTAAAATATTACCATACCAAGTATAATGATTTAGATTGAAAACATTCCCCAAAAGTCCCATGTGGTCAGAGTTGGGGCTTTGGAAGGTGAATGGATCATGGAAGTAACATACTTATCATCAGATTAATCCACTCATGAATTTACAGTTGAATGTGATGTTAGAAGGTGGGGCCCTGTTGGAGGAGGTGGGTCACTGGGGCTATGTCTTTGGAGGATGTATCTCTCTCTTTTTTTTCTTTTTTTTGGTGCTGGAAATCAAACTCAGGGCCTTATGCTTGCAAGGCAAGCACTCCAACCACTGAGCTAAATCCCCAGCCCAGAAGGATATATCTCTTACTCTGGCTCTCTTCCTCCTGGCTACCATGGACTGAGCAGCTTTCATCTACCAGGCCCTTCTACCCCATTGATTTTGGTTTCTGCCTTGGAAGCAACTTACCATGGACTGAACCCTCTGAAATCGTTGAGCCAAACATAAACCTCTCCTCTTTTAAATTGTGTGTGTAAGGTATTTTGTCCTAAGGATGGGAAAGCTAACAAACCGAGCATTAAGACTACTAAATTTTGGGTGGGATATAGTTCACTGGTAGAATGCTTTCCTAGCATGGACAAAGCTCTGGTTCAATCCCCAGTACAAGGGTTGAAAAGATTACTGAACTTACTGAGCCATTCAAGAAAGCATTTTGCTTGGCACTTACAATGTGCTAAGCACTGTGCCATGTGTTGGAAACTCAATAATGAATAAGACAGACATTATTTCTCCCTTTATAATGTTTAGTGGTCTGGTGTAAGAAAAAAGAAGCCAATAAACAAATTTATAATCAAGAGAAGTTCGATTCCCCACACCAAAAAAAAAAACCCAAAAAACAAAAAAAAAACTACTTTAGTTAGGGGTGGTTCAGGGAAGGCCTCTATGAAAAAGTGACACTTAACCTAGGATTTGAAAGATGACAAAAGGCTGAAGAATCATAGGAAGAGTGTCCACAGTAGAGAGAACATCAACAAAAAAAAGAAAGAGTGTAATATAGGAACTAAGGGAAGGCCAAATGGTTCCAATATGGAGCAGCATAAGACTGAAAATAGAGAAGGCTACGTAACTCAGGACACTGGGAGAATTCTGGGTTTAAGGCACATAGAGAGAAACTACTGGTTAGCTTCAAGCAGGTGTCATGGACTAGTGTGGTTGCAGATTTCAAGTTCTGAAAAGATCATTGTGTATATAAGCACAAGGAGGGTAGGGACTGTTTCTTTCTTGCTATTGTGTACCTATTCCCTAAAAGAGTATGAATAAATGAGTGAATTTTTATAAACACATTTGATTTTTTTCATGGCCAACTTTGCATATATAAAACCACCATATACTGAGAAGAATTTTGCTATTTTTAAGTTCAAGTGCAGGTATACCAAGTTTCATAATTGCTTCTCTTGTCTCTTAATATATTAATTGTTGCTAAGCTCCAAGACCAACATCAATGTATCACAATTTGTGGATTAAACAATTATGTTTTAGATCAAAAATGGCCCCAAACCTCATGTATTCACAAGGTCACTGGATTAGAGGGGCTCACAGGTGACCTGCTGTTACGAGGTGACACCTGGTCAGAAGGGGCGGATCCCTGGGGATGTCACCTGGAAGGATTTATCTGACACTGCTCGTGATCTCTTCTGTTTCCTGAACATCATGACATGAACAGTCACTTCTCTGCTACGCCCTTCTGCCATGCTGTACTGCCTTGGAGCTACTGGATTATAGACTGAAACCTCTACCAACTATGAGCCAAAATAAACCTGTTCTTAAAATTATGGGGGTTGGGTAATGTGTCCCAGCGATGAGGGCAGTGACTAAGACAATGTTGACTCTTTCTAACATATGAGGAAACCATTCTATATTTAACAGGCCTGGAGATAATGATCACATCCTGTAAATTCTTTGAAGAAAATATAATACACTATTTAGCTTATCATTTATACATACATAACACAGTTCTTAATCTAGATTAGTTTTAACCTGTTAAACTTATTTAGAACCATTTTCCTCAAAACATACACATTCACGCACATGCCCCAAACTAATTTAACCATTGGTCTGGGAGACTGAAGCAGGAGAATTGTAAGTTTGAGTCCAGCCTGGGAAATTTAAGAGACTTAATGAGATCCTGTCTCAAAATAAAAAACACAAAGAGTTGGGGCCATAGCCCAGTGCAAAGGCCCTAGGCTCAAACAACCACTGGGCAAAAAAGGAAAAAGAAAAAAAAAAGCAAGCTTTCATGGCATCAATATTACATGTTATCTTATCTAACCTTGTCAGTCTGAGCCAACAGGAAAAAGTGGGGTTTTTTTCCTTGTTACAATAAAATTTGAACTTATGATTAAAGTGGTTTAAGCTTTAAGAGAATGTGGAAATCAATTCTATTTGATGACCATCACTTTAGTATGTTTGTAAACAGATCACATAAATAAATGCATGTTTCTTCATTTAAAATACCAGCAAAGAGTATTCACTATCATAACTAAATTCTAAAAAAATAGATCTAGAGAAAATGACATAATCAAGACTTTCATAAGAACACCACTATGCCAAAGGATTCCTAAACCGGAGCTCTCTTTAACAGTAATACCCTCCTTTCTGCCACACACACACATTCTCTTTCTCCCCAGAAAGGCCACACACAAACATATATAATGACACAATTGCATACTAAACTTGATGGCCATTTCAAGACACTAATTAGTTTAAGAAATAACTTTCCTGTTGGGTGTTGTGGTGCATGCCTATAATCCAGCACTTGGGAGATTGAGACAGAAGGATCACTGTTTGAGGCCAGCCTGGGCCACACAGTGAGTTCAAGGCCAGCCTGAATTACATAGCGAGACACTGTCTCAAAAAACAAAATAAAATAATTTTCCCTAATTAAAATTTCAATTTCAAGTTAGTATTTTATGATTTTTTCATTTTAAAATTTAATTTTTAAAGTTTTTTATTTTTAAGCTCTCATGACACATTAGTGATGGCTTGAAATACAGCAAAAACATTAAGATGACTCTAACCTAATTGTATTAAAAATTGCTACTCATCTGTCCAAAGTTTTCTGGGCTGAACTTAATGCCCTTTTGTAATATTATGACCCCAATGGCAGCCGATTCAGAAAAATTCCTATAGTTATACATGTATGGATATTCTAGCTTAGGTAGAAATGTTTATATTCATATGGTAGAAGAAAATAACCAGTGATGATCAATATTTTTAATCTCTGAAGTAAATCAAGAACCTCCAGTTGTTGGGGTTGGGGATTTAGTTCAAGTAGTAGAGCGCTTGCCTAGCAAGTGCAAGGCCCCCGAGTTCAATCCCCAGCACATACCATCCCTCCCTCCAAAAAAACAACCTCCAGTTCTAAGATTCTTAAGCCCTTACCAAAAGTACACTGGTCCTCAGGTGTGATTCTGGAGATCTAAAAAGAAATCGTCCACATGTCTCCAGTAGAGTACATGCCATTTCAATATGATGATGAGAAAAGTCTGACAGAAGCATCTGGAATAATAAGAATGATGAAAAACTACAAAGGCAACAATTTAATCCTTGTAGAGAAAAAAAATAGTATATACTTCTCATGTATGTAACAATGCATAAAATATCAATGGAAAAAAAGCAAGTCTATTAAGTTTCATTGCTGGACATCTTCGTGTTCTATCATAAAATTTTTATTGAAAAACTTCAATATATTCAATCATCTTTCCTTTCAAAAAGATACATGCAAACTAATGTCATAGCACCTTCTATATTTATTGAGATGCTATGTCATATACACAGATGACATTTTCTCAATGGCTTTTTGTTTTGGTACATATAACATTTACTTTAAACAATTCTTACTACAAAGTATTATTTACTCATTGTATAAAATTTATAAATATAACACATTACCGTAACATTTTAGTATCTATTCTTGTAATCTTTTTCTATACCAAAACAAATTTAGACACATCATTTACTGACTTGGTTTTAGAAGCTTAACATGAGTAATTATTCCTTTTCTTTTTTATCTTTCTCTGGTATGATTTACAAAGTACATAGTATGGCAAAATATAAACCTAGCTTAAAACTTGATTGCTTCATTAGGCACTAAAATTGCCTTGTGTTTCTTGCCACTATTAAAATGGCATGACAAATACCCTTGCAGATAAATCGATGCAGACATTTATGATTACTTCCTTAAAATGAATTCTTAGAAATGAAATTTTTGTATCAAGAAATATATATCCTTCCTATATATTTTTGAGAATACAAAAGAATATACTAATATATTTAAATAGTTTATGGTAATTCCTTTCAATTATGGCATTCAGAAAATTTCTAATATCTCTCTTACCACGCTGTCTAGAGTTACCTTAAATAAATGTACTTTGTCATATACTAATCTCCTGAGATGCTCCAAGCAAGTTCAGGAAACGTAATCCTTTGAATATTTAAAATTACTGTTAGTATTCTAAACACTCTAAGAAACCATACAGTAAAGATATTTGTTTAATTATGTTAATTTCAATCCTCTCAAATTTGCTCAGACTTTATGGTTGATTTTGGCAAATGACCCATGTGTATTTAAAGACACTCTAAATTCTGTTGTGCACAGTGTCAATTAGGTCAAGGTTGGTAACTGCGTGGACCAAATTCTGTTCAGTACAAACTTACTTTGCTGCTTCTTTTAGCTCCTGAGTGGTGTTTTCAAATCTTTCACTATCCTGGGGACTCATTTATTTTTTTTATGTATTCTGAAACTATGTTATTAGGTATGTAATTTGAAGCTATGTTATCAGGTGTATATATCAGGAAAATAATACTTTCCTATTAAAACACACTTTATCATTGTAAACTACCCTTTATTTTTAAAATAATGCTTTGGGCTTTAAAGTCTACTTTGAAAACAGTTTAGTGAAACTAACTTTCTTTTGAATAGTATTTGACTAACATATGTGATAGTTAACTGTATCAACTTGACTACAACAGCTAATTTGGAACAGCATAGTCTGGGTGTGGCTAAAGGGATTTACTGAAAACAAGACACACCTTAGGTGTGAATGGCACCAACCAATAGGCTTGTTGCCTGAATGGAATAAAAGGGAACCCAAGGAGGGGAAGGAGAAGGAAGGTTCTTGCTTCTGTTTCTTCAGAGGAGCTCCAGTCTTCATCTTTACTTTGGACTTTGTCTCTTGGCTCCCAGCACAGACTCTTCAGCCTTCCACTGCAGATTCTTCAGGATCTCCATCATACAGACAGCCCTTCTGCCCTCTTCCATACCTGACTCGGCGGGCAGCCATTGTAAGCCATCTTGTAAATCCTTATGTGTTTGTATGTCCTGCATTAAATCTGTTTCTCTAGTAAGCATTGACTGATACAACATATTTCTACGTCTTTTATTCTTGTCTTTATTTTGTACATGGCGCGTAGTTGTTATTTTGATCAAGTTTTATATTCTTAAGACTTTTATTTGATGCATTTTGTCCATTTATGTTTCATGTAATACTGATATAGCCACATTTGTATCTACCATCTTACTCCTTGTTTTCTATTTTGATTATTTATTTAATATTCCTTTCTTGTCTTTTGGATTTACCAACTAATTACTTCATTTATCCTCTAATTATAATCTATATTTTTCTATTAAAAACATTTAGCACTAACCTTCAAACAATGTAGCGTATCATTTTTTGTAAACATCTTAAACTTAGTTAGTTCTCCAATAAAACGAACAGTTTTGTTCTTTGTTTCAATATTGATCTGGTCCTTTTTTCGTACCTACAAATAAAGGGAAAAAAGACATTGATTAACATTTTTAATCTCTATGATAGGAATTATTATCCTAGTATGTTTGAGTTCATGCCAAATATTTCAGTAAATTGGCTATTATTTATTACACTTAAATTATTTTATGTAAAAGTTAAAAAATTCGCTCTGTGTAACACCAGTCCCAGGAAGTACTCTGCTAAACAGTTCTATGATCAAATCATTTGAGAAAACATAGCATTTTTTTTTCCAGGTTTAAAAAAGGCTCTTTGTTTTCTTTTTTAGTGCTGGGGATTGAACTTGGGGCCTTGTGCTTGCAAGGCAAGCACTCTAACCACTGAACTAAATCCCCAGCCAAGTGATAATTTGTAAACAAAACCATGCTTACGAAAAATGCAGAACTAGAATTCAGTACAACTGAATTTAAAGCCATCAACAAAACTGCATCAAGCAAAAATGAATAAAATCACAAAAATTCAATTTTAATACACAACTGTAGTCATCATTTACACATGCAAAATATCTTTGAGATTAGAGACAAATAGAAAAGTTAGTTAGATTCTCAGTTTTAATATTAAACAAAACAGAAAGGAGTAAACTTTACTGTTTTTAGCCTTGTAATTTAGAAAATAATGTAGCTTCCATAAAGATCCTTTCATAAATAAATGTTTGCCAAGTACTGAACATGAAAACTTGTTATGAATTTACCTTAGTCTGTGAACTCTGAGGACAGAGTAAGTGTGGACTCTGTACCAATTTTGATGGCTTTATTTTTTTATTTTTATTTTTTTATTTTGAACCAAGAACATGCATTGGTACATTCTACATACGTTGGTCACATTCATTACATTTATTCTGTACCTATACATGGTGCATGTTGGTTCTCCCCCCTCTCCTCTGCCCCTCCCCTCCCCTCCCTCCCTCCCTATTTACAGAAGGTTCATTCATCATTTTCCATATTTTCCCTTTCCCCTCTCTTTCCCCTGTTGCCTTTCTGCTTTTCCCCTTGTTTCTTTCTAGTACTCCTCTCCTCTGCACACCATCCTCCTTTTATATAATATCTATTACACCTCTTTGTCCTTATTTACAGTTATGGTCTCTCATATCAGAGAAACAATTCGATGTGTGCTCATGAGTGCTCTATAACTTAATATGGGGGACTGGGAACTTCTGTTTTTATATCTTACTTCACACTTTTCCATCTACTTTTGTATGTTCTACAATGTACAAAGTATTTGGTACAACTGCAAATGTGCATAATTTTAATATAAATGTACCTATTTTGGGGATATGTAGTCTACTATTTTAACCCATCTTGATCAAAAAGTTGAGGTATTCTCTAAATACAGAAACTTTACCTTGCTTAATACTACTTACAAAAATCTGGAATACACTTCAGCAAAAGCTAGCCTAGCAAAAAATCTTTTCTGAGACGAGGTCTCGTTATGCAGTTCAGGCTGGCCTGGAACTCACTAAGTTCAGTAACTTCTGGCAGCAGTGTTTTTTAGTTCGTCAAGCCTCTATTTGAAGCTCTGTCACCTCTGCAAGATGACTGGGCAATGAGGCTTAAACCACTAACATGTAGTCTATCCAGACTGCAGGGACTAGAAAGGAAGGGAAGCTACCTGCAGTCTGGTAATGGTCCCCTGGTATTTGCTGGGGTGTTCTTTAAAAAATTTGCCTGTGTCTAAGGTAGAGATTTTTAAGACAAGAATCAATAAAACATGGGCAAGAGCAGCTTTCACTGAGATTACAGAATTTATGGAACCTTTTATGCTCTACATATTTGGACTCTCAAAATCTGCAGAGGCATGCAATGGAACACCATGCCCCAACTCTTCATGGCCAATCCATGTTCTCCTGGGACTATCAATAAGGCCTCTGTCTGTCTTGACCTTGAAGAATGGTTTTTAATTTATGAAAACAAAAAGCAACTGGGGAACAGGATAGGAACACTGGCTCCCCTCAAAGAATAGGCAATTAGGAAAGTGCTGGAAGTCAGAATATTAGATCAGTTTCAAGGTTTGTTGAATAAATTTACAGGAAAAAATTTTAAATTCTGTAAATTTTGAACTGTTATACCACTATCAAATTTCAAAAATAGGCTTACCAACAAAATAATTATGTTCTTAAACTAAAGAATCCCCACTCAACTTATAAGAATATACATATTACAGAAATAAACACTTAAATACATACATGAAATCTGAAATCCCCCCTCAGCATGGAACAAAGATCCTCTGCTACATCAGACATACAGGGATGCAATGTGGCAACCAATCTTGCATAAAATGGTAGTAAATCCAACCTGCAAAAGTTATATGCAATATGTGTAAAAGGAAAGACATACTAGAAATAATTCATTTTAAAATTTAAACTTCATCAGCTACATTAATACATTAAATGACTATAAAAACTAATACTCATCCAGACATGCCTATTTATTTCCATCATGATGTGTCTGGAAATTCAATAAGCTTCTCGAAAGTTTATTAATAATCTGAATTTTTCATTCAGTGCATTTATTGCACATCTGTAATTTGACTATGTATGTAATTTTGATAAAATATGAAATACTAACCAAACAGTAAATTTTGATGTGGCTTAAATTTTTAATCACATAATTGTTGAATAACTATCTACAAACCTAAAAGCTAACTAGACTAAAAAATAGTCTTTTCAAATCATTTCCTTCATTTACCTAGGGTAAGTCATTTGGAAATCTCTATGTCTAAAGTAAGAGGGCAACCAATAAACAAAATGTATTTGGGAAGTTAAAGCACTACCACAAGACCCACACACTCAGATGTTTATGTCTTACTTAAGATAATGAATGGTAACACGTGGCATACATGCTGCCACCCCTTCCACTGTCACAGCATTCTTTCCCATCAAACTGGATGCAGCTGCTGAATCTTGCTTAACACAACATTGCAGGCAGCGACTATTAATTGGAATCCATACACAAACCAAAAATGTTTTTTCCATTACTGCCAAACATTACTTTATAAAAGGTGATTAGTCAACAGTTCAACACTTAGCAGATCAGAGGTTGAAGATGAGAAGCAGTGAAAACCTAACAAAACGGCAACACTAATGGCAGCTAACAGAGAAAAAGGAAGTTAAAAATCATAAAAAATAGACACAAGAGCTAAAAATACAATACTGAGAGGCCACTTATAACAGAAACAAATAATCCCTCTAAGTACATGGAAATGGTTTATCATCTGAGAAAAAAAGAAAATACTAGGTATCACAAAAGGCTTAGAATTAGATCTCGGAAGTTACCAGCATGAACAAATTGATCCTGAAGTAGAAGGGACATGGTTAAGGAAGAAGAGAGCTACACTTGAAAGAAGGGTTAAGGAAACCAAACCGATTAGATTCATGCCTTACTAATGTGTTAGGCTAGTTCTAGGCATCTCACATGTATTATTCCTGCCAGAGATGGGGTAGATATTATAATCACCACTTCAGAAATAAGAGGACAGAGGCCAAAGTAAAGACTATGGGAGTTGTGTAGTAGCACCTTAATAATTTTTAAAATAATCATATCCTTTATTAAACAAACAGTGAAAACTATAATCCATTATGTAAAGATTCACAAATGTTTTCAATCAGAACATTTATTCTTAAACTTTAAATGTTTATTTTAAATATTTAAAAAGTTACACTGGTCGTGGTGGTGCATGCCTGTAATCCCAGCACTTGGAGGTTGAGGCAGGAGGATCACTGCAGTTTGAGGCCAGTGTGGGCTACATAGTGAGTTCAAGGCCAGCCTGAACTACATACTGAGACCCGATCTCAAAAACAAAAAAAACAGTTTCATCTATTGGAGTTTTCTATTAAAAGTTAAACTTCTGTCATGAGGGAACTGTACACAATGTGGGTTTTACCTTCTAATATTATACAAATGAGATATTTTGTAATGTACTCTTAAAAATATGTAACAATTTTTTGATGTTGCTAGTGTTAAAAAAGGCTGAGGCAAATGAACATTTTATTTTCTTACATAATTATGATGATTTATACTAGTGTCACATTTATACATTTTTGCTAAAGTATTAAACTCATTTGTTTTCCACACCCATTGTAACAAGAAAAAAAAAAATTTTACTGCCACACCCCAGGTCAGCCACACAAGAGCTGAGGTCAGAGGATAACTGTCTTACTTTTCTCTCCTTGCTGAGACAAAATACCCGACACCCGAAGTTGAAGGGGGAAAGGTTTATTTAGCTCACAGTCTGTAGAGGTTTCAGTCCATAGTCAGTCAGCTGGCTCCAAGGCAGGGTGCCACAGCAGACAGGAAGAAGGCAGCAAGGTAAGCAAGGGCCTAAGCAGCTTCTTTCTGTCGCTTTTATCTTATCCAGGGTGCCAGGATTAGGGCAGTGCCAAACCATCAGTGGACTGATTTAGTAATCACACGCCCTAATCCCAGCATCACATACTCTAGATTCAGCCACCTCTGAAAAAGCCTCATCTGTGACCACATGAGGCTTTGGGGGGACATTTAGGCACAAATCATAACAATAGCAAAGAGCACTGCATGAGGCTTTGGGAGGGCCAGAGTCCAATTCCACTGCAAACAGTACTGCTGTGACCTCACCTGCTGATTCAATACCTCTTTTTCTTTTCTCTTCCCTTCTTATACATATTGACCCTCACCAAGCTTCTCACTGGAAATCCCAGCATGGTTCTTCCATTATGCTGGAATGTGCTTTCCCCAAATATCCATACTGTTTACTCCTTCACTGAGCACAAGTCGACTCTTTAAGACCTATCCTGAATATTCTGCTGCACCTACAAATCCACTCCATCCTATAACCTCCCAGTCACTTTATCCTATACTACTTTCTAAAATAGAATTTGCCATCTCCTAACATAGTGCATAATGTACTTATTTGTTATGTTTATATTGCATACCATCCCTCCCCACTGGAACATAAGTTTCATGGAAACGGTCTACTAGTACTCAAAATAGTACCTATAGCAAAGTAGGTGTGTCATATACACACTCTCATAAACTACTGAGTATTTCTGATATATCACTTTTCTTCCATCTAACAAGCATTTAATGAAATGTACTATGTGTCTAGTCCTGTGCTGTGTAAATCATTATTAGAAAATGGCTCAGCATTCAAATTGCTCATAGATTAGTTGAGGATATGGAAATATAAACCAATATTACAATGGCTGGTTATATTATTACAGAATATAAAGAGTATAGAGTTATACAATGTCATACAATATACAAGTTATACAATATTACAGAGTATAAAGCTGTTTCTCAATTTTAGCAGAAGGGCCCTTCCTGTTCTGTCACATACATTAAAAAATATGGAACACTTCAGGAATTTGTGTGTCATCCTTGTATAGAGGCCATGATAATATTGCCTGTATAGTTCCAACTCATATTTGTGTTACTGAAACAATCACTAGCATTTCATTTTTAATTACAATGTTAGCATTTAGTCTAAGATATTCTGCCCCATATTAAGGAAGTATCACACCATCTTTATATTAGTAGATACTATCAAATTTTATATTTTATCCAACAAAAGCTTTTTATTAAATATCTTAAGCAACTAACACGATATTCATAAGTTTCTTATTTTCCCAACTGATATTACATATATTAATAGATTTCCTATGCCAAGGCATCCTTCTATTCCTAAAGTCAATCTTCTTTGATCATAGTGGATTTTCAATATACTATTAAATCTGATTTGCTAATGTCTTATCTGTAATTTGTGGGGGGTGCTGGGACTTGAACTCAGGGCCATGCACTTGATAGATAAGCGCTCTACCACTGAGCTAAGTCTCCAACTCCTTACCTATAATTTTTATATCAAGCTAAAAATCAGATTGGTCAAGAATTCTAACTTTCTTGTTGCTTTTTGCCTAGTGTTTCACCTGAAATATTGAGTTTTCAGACTCTGCAACTAGTGATAATAGCAGAGAAATTATTTGTTCCACAAAAGAATAGGAAGTCAATAAAGAGATAAGGAGTCCTAAATCTATTTGAAACGAAATTAACTGATAACTTTTTATATTTTCTTCAATGATCATCAATCTATGGAGACATTTTGTCCTGAATCAATTCTGGAAATGTAACTTTTTAAAAGCACGTGTTTCACTGAGATTTTTTCAAGTATATGTGCTGCCGAAGAGAGCACAAGATTTTTTCAAGTGATTTAAAAAATATTTCCAGTGTATTACCTAGAAACTTTTTAAACTTTTAGCATATCATCTCTTAAATTTTTAAGTTTTCCTTTTCTTCATAATAAATTTTCTAGATGCTTTTCTATTTGATTTTTATAAGAATCAGCCCTAGAATTTATAAAAGTAAGTTTCATCTTGGTTGTCTTTTTCCTTGCATTGGTTTTGGATCACAACACTTGGCATCAAAAATTTTTAAACCGTAGCATTTCCTTTTCTATTCCTTGATCTATCACTTAATTCGGCTTCGTCTTCCAATTATCCCAATTTACTTTGAGTTTTTTTCCTACCCCAAAAGTAAGGCAGTAATAGCTATCTATTTTAAAGCAAAGTGATCTACTCTATTCAGGTATAGATTAGCAAACTAACCTCACAGGTAAGTGCTTTCAGCTTTAATAGGCATTTAAAAATGGCTTAAAAGTGGTTTGTCTTGGTTTTTGTTTATTTTGGAATAAACATGTGACCAACATAGAGACAAACATAGATATTTTTTCTCAGTATAACCTACCTCTATAAAATGAATAGTTGATACTAAATTTCACCCTGCCACATATGTATCTTCAAGCTTTGTGACCCTTCATTACTTCACAAAATAAAATCCCTTATGCTACAGATAAGGTAATAAATTATACACTTATTTAATGCTAAACCTGGCTTAAGAATACTGTCAGTTTTAGCTGGGCGAGGTGCTGTACGCCTGTAAATCCAGCTCACCTGGGAGGCTGAGGACAGAAGATTGCAAGTTCGAGGCCAACCTGGGTAACTTAGCGAGACCTTGTCTCAAAAATAACATAACATGAAATGAAATGACTAGAGATGTAGCTCAGTTGTAGAGCACTGACCTAACAGGTGCAGGGCCCTGGGTTTAACTCCTGTTACTAAGAAACAAACAAACAAAAAATTCCTTT
The DNA here is from genome assembly GCA_004026905.1 of Hystrix cristata. Taxonomy (NCBI): domain Eukaryota; kingdom Metazoa; phylum Chordata; class Mammalia; order Rodentia; family Hystricidae; genus Hystrix; species Hystrix cristata. Next base: position 72,063 of record PVJO010005494.1, read on the forward strand.
TTTCCTTCCTGAGAATGTAAGCTTCAAGGAGGTCAGAGTGCAGAAGGTCTTATCAGTCAAAATAAGGTTATGAAAACACAAAAAAAAATCACAAAGAGTAAAATTTATCCATTAAAAACCTCGATATTTCATCCAATAACAGATATTTCATTTGAGTTTTCTGAAAAGAAATAGAAAATAAACTTAGATCCTTCTAAGAATGTAGAATGTAGCTTAGCACTCTGGGTTTAATCCCCCCGCATCAAGAAAAAAAAAAAAAAGAAAGTTGAAAAAGTATGCAAGAACTCTGTTACAATTCAATTAATATAAAAGATTTTCTTTACAGAAAACACTAAAGCAGATGATTCCAAAAAGACAAAATATAATAAAAGATTGGAGTAACTGACTCTGAAATCCACAACCAAATGCCATGTTGACTTCTTTTCCAGTTTTGTTCCCAATGCAACAGTGCCATCAAGTGGTAAAATATACTAATACATGTTAAAGGAGAAAAAAAAAAAACCCATTCAAGAGTTCCACATTTACTGAATTGAGGAGATTCAATGAACATCTCAGAAAAATGCCAGCTAACTTTCTGCAAAGCCTGATCAGGAAAAATTGTTCAAGAATCAAGTGTAGTACTTCACATCCAAAGGGTACTCTGCTTATATAAATCTAAAGAGGTTCTGGGTACCCCCTGCCAACACTTGGCTAAATCTATATGGCTTCCAAGTAACTAACAACACCTGGTGCGTCTTTAGTTAAAATAAGGGAAAAAAAAAAAGCCAGGCGCAATGGTGCACTCCTGCAATCCCAGTGCTTGGGAGGTTGAGACAGGAGGATTGCTCAGAGTTCAAGGGCAGCCTGAACTACATAGCAAGACCCTGTCTCAAAATGCCTTTCCCCCATGGCAGACAGACAGAGAGAGAGAGCGAGAGACAGACAGAGACAGAGAGGGAGAGAGATTCAGATTCATAGATATAGTACTTTCCTTGATTCTGACTGACTTAAAAAATCTGGCTTAGGAGCTTTCACGAGTGCTGGGAATACATCTTCGTCTAGATGATGGACACAAATGAGTATTAAGATGTAAAATACTTTATGTGAAGTTTCAATTATATGTATGTTACATATATAATACATTACCTATAAATTACATGTATGTCATATATTACCTATAAAATGGTATGCAAATACCTAATTAAGGTGATTTCTAGATTTCATTTCTGTGGAATGCTTCAAATTAATTAGGGTAAGACATACAATGACAGCCTTTTCGTATTTTTTCACCACTACTTAATGAAGGAAGGACACCCTTGAAAGTTAAACACTGCTTCAGATCACTCCTTTAAGAATTGTAAAGATGGACTATATTAAATTTCAAAAGCTTTTGGGCTGCAAATTAATTTTTGGGGGGTGGTGGTGCTGGGGACTGAACTCAGGGCCTTGTGCTTGCTGGGCAAGCACTCTACCACTTGAGCTAAATCCCCAGCCCCCTGGGCTGCAAATTTTACTAACAAGAAAGTGAAAAGATAAATGAAAGAAGATACTTGCAAATTATGCATCTGATAAAGGCGATGTATCCTGAATATGTAAAGACTTACGGCTTCTTAATAAAAAAGATACATAAAGTTAAAAGGGAAGGGGAAGAAGAATTAGAATTCATATTTTTCCAGATATACACATGGCCAACAAGCATATGAAAAAAATGCATATCACCACTAGCCATTAGGGAAATGTAACATCAAAATCACAGAGGTTTTACTTCAGACACTACTAGGATGGCTATAATCTAAAAATGGACAAAAACAGGTGTGCACAAGGATGTGGAGAAACTAGGCTCTCCTGCACTGTTGGTTTGGATGTAATATGGTACAAGCGCCATGAAAAATATTCTGGTATTTACTCAAAATGTTATGTATAGTTACTATATGACTCAGTAATTCCACTCCTCGGTATATATTCAAGAGAAACAAAAACCATTATCTACACAAAGACACGTACGTGTCATAAAAGCATTATTCCTAATAGTCAAAAAGTAGAAACAACCAAATATTTGTCAACTGAGGGATACACAAATGTGGTACATCCATACAATAGAGTATTACTGTCATAAAAAAAAAATGAACAAATGCTGATTCCTGCTATGAAATGTGTAAATCTTGAAAACATCATGCTAAAGGGAAGAAGTTGAACATAAAAGGCCACATGTTGTATCATTCTCATTTACACGAAATATCCAGAATAAGCAAATCCATATAGATAGAAAGCAGATCAGTGGTTACTTAGAGCTGGGGTAAGGGGAGAGTGAGCAAATGAGATTGACTGTTAGTGCATGGTACCTCTTTCAGGAATACAAAAGCATTTTAAATTAGATTGTGGTGATGGTGGCACATATCCAGAACACTGAATTATATAGTTTAAATGGGAAATTTATCGCAATAAAGCTGTTTTGTTTAAAAAAAAATTGTAAAGAATCTTAAAAATTAGCTAGTCCAATATTTCCTAAAATATATGGAATAGGTAAAACAGCTAAATTCTCTATCACAGTCTATATATAGCCTATGGGGCCTCATAATCATAGGCAGTGAAAGAACTATTAAGTAATACATTCTGGTTTTTTTAGTGTATTTTCTGGTCACCTCAGTCTAGACAGACAAAGGAGGAAACCCCAGCCAAAGCAAGTAATAAAGACACTCAGTAAAATTCATGTTCCTCAAGGAACAGTGGGAGAACAGTATTGCAGAAACAGAGGAGAATCTTGACAGAGTCCAGTGGGTATGGGTGAGGCTGGGTAAGGGCAGGAGGCTTTGTGGTGAAAAGTACTTCCTTGCCCCTTCCCTCAAAGAGGTCCAATTTGATTCTATATCCAGACAACTCAAAGAGTAACTTGCCATCTCCCCCAAGACCTCCTAACCCAGGAGGTTCTAGCCTGCTTACTCTAAACCCAACGCTTTTTGTTTTCCTTGTCATGCCCCTTGAATGTATCAGTCATCTCTTTTATTCCAAGGATGGAGAAAGGTTTGCAAGTACTTATGGGAACAGGGAGAATGAGAAGCAGTGATAGGAGGAGTACTGATACAGTACTTGCTTACTCTCTTTCTATTCCATCATCCCTAGGGACCAAGACATTTTTCTCAGGGACAAGGCAAATCTTTTAGGTAGGGCAGAAAGCCAAAAGGTGACTTTCAAAATTAAAGGCTTTCCCGTAAATAAAAATATATATACATTTGACTAAGAACATAAATTGGGTTCGAAACTCTCCCTAATACGCTTACAGAGCTGTTAGCAGAGACAAGTCATACACTAAGGAACTTTAAAGAGACTGAGACAGTTTTATTTGAGAGACTATGGAAAGTACTATTAACATTAGAAATGTAAAAAATTCGAAAGTACTCTTATACCAATTAGAGATTTTTGACACAATTCAACTGAAATTTATCTAAAATACAGAAATGTCATTACAGAATAACTGTTGAAGGTACAAATAAATTACATCTTTCAAAAGACTGTTCTCTACCAGCCAAATCAATTTTTTTTTCTGCTGTTTTCAGTAAGATAAATTACTACAGAAATAAAAATGTAGCCAAGCATGGTGGCATATGCCGATAATCCCAGCACTCACTCGGGAGGCTGAGCCAGGAGGATCACCATGAGTTCGAGGCCAGCCTGGGCTACACAGTGAGTTCAAGACCAGCCTGGCCTACATAGTGAGACTCTGTATTTTAAAAAAAAAAAAAAAAGTGTAATGACCAAAAAGAACACCCTATTAGTATTTCTATAGCAGAGGCCAAGGTGCTAACCCCAACATTCCATGTGCTTCCCTATGCCACTTTTTCAAATGTTCTTGTACTGGCCAAAGGGTAAGAGGTGTGACTTCTTGTCCACAGTATTTAAGACTACACTGAGTTCACTCACTCTTCTCCATGTGATTCTGGAAACTATGGCAGTGAGATGAGTGAGTGCAGTCTGGATCCGTGAGTAACCCCTGGAAAGGGCACTACTCTAGAGAATGCATCAGAGTCACAGAGGATTCTGACTGAAAACCTCTAAGATTTCAGAGGTTTTCTGTTACCTCAGCAAAGTTTAGCTTATCCTAGCTTACATGTCATCTCATGGAAATTAACAGTCCACATTGAAAAAGCTAAAAATCACTTACTGGCTTATGAAAACCAAAGTAGTAATGGAAAGAAAACAAACTTGGAACAATTTTTATCACTGCATTTCTAAGATAAACTATGTTACCTATATGGGATGATATAATGATACTAAAAGCCTGGGGAAAAGTGATCTAATTAACCAAGAATGTGAATGTTGGCAAACAGACACAAAAAGCAATATTTTTAAAGTGTTAATTTCCGGTTTTAAAATGACAGTTTGAGAAAATTATTTCCCCCTATCCTGGAGATCATATAAAAGCAAGAAGGTGGGGATGAAGAAGGCTGAAAATTTCGTTTTCAGAGAAAATGAGAGGTATATAATCTATATCCCTAAATATTTCCTAAATTTTACTTAAGCTGTCAAATTACAGTAGAAGGCACAAGTGAAAACGTGAGTGGAAAGCCAGCCCAAACTGGGCAGATCTTCAACAATGCCACTAGCATGTTTCTTTAAATGATAATTGGACATCTCTTACCTATAACAAAAGCTTGGGATTTGAAAGGTAGGGCCAAGATTGAGCAAAAGCCACAACAGGAAATTCAGTAGAAATGCAGAATAGGGAAGCAGATCCCAAAGCAACAAATATGAGAAGCAATGACAAAAATATAGCTTTAGAAAAGGAACCTATTAATAATATGAGCCACAGAAATCTCACTACATGGAATAAAAAGAGTGACTACAACATATAAAGGTATAGCCTAATTTTTTTAAATTAAGAACATTAAAAGAAAAAAAATTCCTCAAAACCTATCAAAGTTTAATGGGAAAACATTGTTATGAAAGATATGAAAATTCTAGACAAACAGTTTACCATGATTTCTTTTAAAACTAGATGAATTGAAGGAAGAAATGAGGAAAGAAGCATCGCCTGCATAACTGGAATGACAAAGGAAACCAAAACCAGAGAACAGGACTTAAACACACACATTTAAGAATGAAAATCAAGAAAACATCCTTAAAATTTTCAACATTAAAACTCAAAGGGCATCAAGAATACCTAAAATGTTCAGCATCATAGAATATCTATTCTAGGAAAGTTACTGGATTATGGACTAATTAGAGAACTATTTGGGCAACCACATTAATAACCAAGCCAATTTTAAGGGTACAAGCCAACCAACAACAAAACAAAGGTCAATTTCAGATTTCTGTACAGCAATACCAAATGCCAAATGATGATCCGGTAATTTCTACAGAATACTTAAGGTTTAGGAGAAAAAAAAAGTATGAGCCACAGATCCTATAACAAGCCAAAAGCTGTCATTCAGTAAAAATGACTAGATATAGCATGCTGAAAACAGAAGAACTCAAAGAATACTTTTTCCCAAGAACTCTCCTTAGGAAAACTTAGATGATGATTTTTTAGCAAACCAATAAATACCTGAAAGAACTATCACAAGAGGATTGGCAGGGAGTGGTGAGTACTTTAAACTTTAGAACTAAAATAAAAACAGGGTCTAGGGTTGTGGTTCAGCAGTAGAACGTGCTCAGCATGCCAGAGGTCCTGGGCTCCATCACTAGCATGTGTACCTGCGGGCACACATACACAAACACACATCTGAGCAGACAGAGATGAAAACATGACTGGAGGTGACAGTGACAAATCTGAACACAAATCTTTTATTCTTTATCAGGATATGTTATCAACACAAATAAAGTGAGGGTGAATGGAAAAATCATACTCCAAGTTAGCTGCTTGCTCACTTCTAATGCTGGAAGTTAAATAGTACGTAAAACTGACAAATCAAATAATGCAAAAAAAAGCACACTTAGTAGTACAAAAGGAAAACACTACAGAAGATAATATTACTTACTAACAGCAGATGGTGAAGAAAGGGAGAACAAAACACAGGCTAATCTTATCACTGCTCATGGTAGAAAACAAGAGAATGTCTTACATGGTCCCTAACCTACAATCATAAAGATAAATGCTAAAATAAAATTACAAATCTTAAAATCAGAAAGTAAACATACTCATTCACATACTGAAAGCGTTCAGAACTACAGGAGCTGGGGATGCACCTCATGGTACAGTGTTTACCTAGCATGCATAAGGTTCTGGGCTAGAGCCCCAGTACTAAAAAACAAAAACACATCATGTGACAAGACTAAAAATTGAAATCAAGTAGAAAAATATAATAATGCAACAGAACTCAGGCCTATCATAAGTGAACTAGCTTACTTTTAAAAAAAATTTTCAAAATAAATCTCAAAATAAAATTTGATTCAGGAATATGCAAAAGAGACTCAAAGTGATCCTGAAAAGCTGAATATAAAAGAAAATGCAAAGGTACACCGGACAAAATGAAAACAAAAAGAAAACAATTCAAAATCATAACTATGGGTAATGTGGAAGTCAGGCCTAAAAGTAGTAAATAAGAACAGAAAGTACACTTTATAGTGATAAAAGGTACAATTTGAAATGAAGATGCAAGTTTTATCGAACACCAAACACCACAACAGTAACATCCTGATAGCTGAATTCATAGTTGTTACAAGTAGAAATGAAATACATAAGTAGTAGTCTTTAATTCACCTCTTCTAGCCCAAGACCCTTGGGCACATAGACAAAAAAGGTTAAAAATGGAATATCTTAATAGAATAGCTATTTAAGTACTGTGAATACAGTTCAATTTGTAGAGCAATGGCCGAGAACGTAGAAGGCTGTAAGTTTCATCTCCAGTGCGAGTGAGCTTGCATATGCATGCTTGTGCACGTGAACACACACACACACACACACACACACAGTTATTTAATAATGTAAAACAGATCAACACATTCAACTCTGCACCATAAAAACAAAAATGTGTCTTTTTAAATACCAGTGGAATGTTCATGAATACTGACTACAGAATAGGCCGAAAAGGAAATTGCAAAAAATTTTCAAAAAGCAAAATCAGTATTTTCCAATCTCAATGCAATACTATCATGAACTGTTAAAAACAAAACAAAACAAAACAGAACAGCCTATCTGGAAATTTCAAAATTCTAGCAACTCTTTGGGTCACAAGGGATATAAAACTAGAACAACAGAATTAGTAGAAAACTAGAAATCATCATATGTCAGAACCAAGAGGCATGGCCAAAAACACATGCAAAGGACAAGACATAGATGAAATACCAGAAAAGGAACAAAATAAATGAAAGGAACTAAAAAGAAGAAATTCATAAAGGTAGAAGGCAAAAATATTGAATGAGAAAAGAATAAATAGTAAACCTAAAAGCTGGCTTTTTCGAAGAAAGAAACTAAAATAGATAAACCATTAGCTAACAAAAGATAAGAAAAGAGAAGTACAAATACTGCATTATTTGTAATGGTAGTAATAGCAAAAGACAGGAAAGTGTGAAGTGGTTAATCATAGTACAATAGTGAAAAGAAACACTGTACCTTTAAAAAAAAGAACAAGGGAAACCCTTCTGTATGTACAAATGAAAAGATACGTATAGTAAGTTGCCCTCTGTGTAAAAAACAGGAAATAAGGATCTATAAATATATCTTCTTGTACATACAAAAGAACTTGGGAGGATATATCGGAATCATGACAGAGGTTTCTCACTGGGAGGAGGGAGAACTGGGTTGATGGGAAGAGGATAGGAAGGACACTTTTCAGCACATAATGTATATTTCTGAGTTTTGAGCTATGTGCATGTATGATTTATTTTTTAAACTGCATATAACAAACATTAATTCATCTAATATTTTTAAGTATGTACTATGCTTAAAGAGCTGATGGTTTTCAGCCTCTGGTAGTAAACAGAGGCAGCAAACCAACAAGTGGAAAATGATATGCCTATTTCTTCATATGAAGACAGTGGAAGAGCCATAAAAAGCACCAGTATTTACATAAGGAAAACATTATTCAGAGAAGAGAGTTCCTGTGTTAAGATTTAAAAGGTGTATTACAGATTTCCCAAGAAAAATAAAGACCATCCCAAAGATGGAGTAGAAAGCAATGGTGAAGGAGTTGGGGATTCAGCTCAGTGGTAGGGTGCTTGCCTAGCAAGCACAAGGCCCTGAGTTCAATCCCCAGCACTCCCCTCAAAAACAGAAAGCAAGCAAGCAATGGTGACGAGAGCAAAATGTATTTAAAAAATCATTACAAAATTAGGATTTTGAAACAGGAAGAGAAGCTAGAATTAAGACCGAAGCAGCTGAAAACAAGCTAAGTAAGAAAGAATATTAAATACCATACAAAATGTTATCATCTTCTACATATCAAGCATTGTGCTAAGTGTAGAGGATAGAAAAACAAACATGGCCTCTTCCTGTAGCTTATAGCTTAGAGAACAATGTCAGGAGTCCAGGGAAAAGGTTTCTGCAATTGTTTGATGCCATGACATTTTCTGTCTCCCTCTCTATGCACAATACTGTTATCTATCTATTAGAAATACTCTCTATTCCCTTTCCTCACCCACTCTTTGTCTAGCTAATTCTTTTTTCAGGACTCAGATTAAATGACTCTTTTCCATGCAACATCCTCTGGCTCACAGACTAAATTGCTCAGTTCCATGTCCTCTGTGCTTAAAAGCAAGCTGTGCTTCTTAGTAACTGCACTTAGAATTACTCATCTATCTTCCTCTCTAAATTTTAACCTATTTGACTATGAGAGCTGAGTCAATCTTGTTTACTTCTAAATTTTATCTCCAACGCCAATCACACTATGCAGCAGATCCTTCATGAATTATTTAATTAATGGACTTTAGAACATTATTACATCTTTCTAGGTCATTAGGCTGATTATACGGAACATAAAGTTACTATGTTTATATGCTTCAGGTATAGGAGACTAAGGTCTATTTTCCACAGCCTTAGAATGCTATGTATTCTAAATATTTCCACCTTTTTAAACAACTTTTTCTCTCTCGCAAACCATAAATTGTCATTTCCTACTACTTTCTAGTCAATGTTTCTAGCAGATTACAGCTATGATGAATTTGCAATGTTCTACCATTGAGCTAAGCAGGTAAATTCAGTTATAAGGGATATATGACTGGCATAAAACCAAGTAATTGTCTTATGGCAATTCTTGAGGATCTTTATTTTTTTTTTGAGGTGTGGTAGGCATGGGTACACAGGGAAAGACGATCTTTAACAGGTAAACTACTACTAAAACATTACTGCATAGTTTCTTCTGTTAACCAAGCCTTTTATTTTTTTCTATCTGGTTTATTCTAACATTTTACTAAAAATAAGCCTAGCCAGGTGGTGCAAGCCTGTAATTCCAGCACTGGAGAGGCTGAGGCAGAAGGATCACCCTGAGTTCAAGGCCACCCTGGGCTACATAGTAAGTTCAAGGCCAGCCTGAACTAAGCAGTGAGATCCTATCTCAAAAAATATCATAAAATAAAAATAACCCTAATCATTGCTGCTAGAGGTCTTCATTCAAATAAAAAACAGCTGAAAAAATATGAAAGCAAACATTCCGTCCTGTACAGTTAAAAAATTACTTGAGGGGTTGAGGATTTAGCTCAATTGGTAGAGCACTTGCCTAGCAAGCACAAGGCCTTGAGTTCAATCCCCAGCATTCCCCCCCCAAAATATTACTTGAATATTATTAGTCCAGATACTGAGGGGGGGATCTGAATTTTCATCAATTCAAGGTGTACATTCCCCAGCCCCCATTTCTATGTATTTGAAATTAAATTCACAATTAAAATCTTAAAATTAATTAAAAATATTTGTCTTAGTTGTACATAAGATAATGGTGCATCTCATAATTGACATTACTGTATATCTGATGAAGTACATAATTTTATTTTCACATGACTAAGTATAAATCAATAAACCATAAAGTCATGACTTTCTTAATTACATAATTCTTATGTGTAATTATCTATTCAATATATTAACATTCCCTCTGCTTTGCTCCATTAAAATAAAAAAAAATGCTAACATTAATGTTGCTGACAAGAGATTAAAAAAAAGTGATTTTATTTCACTGAGAAATCTTACTGTTACTAAGAGATTATTGGTCTCTACCAATAAATGAAGCAAATTAAAATTTTGCTGAAGAAATCCTCAGTGAAATTCCTCAGGATCCTTATCTTGGAAAAAAATCTTAGTTATGATGGGCCAGGGATTTAGCTCAGTGGTTAGAGTGCTTGCCCCGCAAGCATGAGGCCCTGAGTTCAATTCCTGGTACCAAAAAAAAAAAAAAAAAAAAATCTTAGTTACATTGGACAAAATCTTCATTAATAGTTAACAAAATTCTTTTCTCACTGTTAAATAAACAGAAACAGGTTTCCTGTACGTTATTAAGGTAAAAAGATTATGAATGGTCCTTAAATATTCAAATGAAGTAGAAAGTTTACATTAGTATAAAACAAATCAATATGCAACTGAATATGTTTTGAATTACTAGTAACAAAATTATTAAAATGACCCCTAATTCTAACCAATGAACTATCACAATAACCCTAACAATTTAAAAATTTTCATTTAAACCTTATTGTAAAAATTACAGATTTAGTGTAATCTTTACACACACACACACACACACACACACACACACACACACAAAACCCTTCAAAAAAACTGTATCATTTATTATGCTTTCTCCCCAGAGGCAAAAATGTAAACTGCTTATAGTAATTATTGTGTTGTTATTTTTATTCTTCAGTAATTTCTCTTAAAACAAGTAAGCTTCAGAAGAAATAGTTCCTTTAGAATAAGGACAAAAATTAATGAGAAACAAGCTCTAGAAATTATGCTAATAATGCTTCTGTAGTTAATAAAAATCACAAGAGATGTGATACTTTTGTTTTTTTTTTTTTTTTTGTGTTGCCGGGGATCAAACTCAGCACTCTAATCACTGAGCTAAATCCCCAGCCCAAGATGTGATACTTTTAAAGAGATAATTAAATAACAATTTTGATCTTACAAACATCCCTGCACAGTGAAAACACTAACTTTGTTTTTAATACTTACCTTTGTCTAGGAACTATGAAGAGCGCTCGTACCAACTTCTTCCTGTTGGCTTTTGTGTTCATGTTCATGCAAAAATCCATTGCTGCCTACAGGAAAAAAAACCAATCTTTTTTCTTATGAAAACCTCAATTTTACAAAAGTGGAAAACTTGCCCACTACAAATTTTACTTGTTCCTAAACATATCAAAATGATTTTAAGACACTACTGTTATAAGCACATTCCAAACTAAAAGAACACTAAGTTTAAAACCTTCTCTCTCTATATATATCTAAAAATACATGCTTCTTATTTTTTAAAATATCACTGAGTATTAGGAACAGAACTTCACAGGGGAACAGTACTCAAATTTCTACCATGAAATGTTTGGCAAATAACTATATAAAAAGTACAATCAATGTTTCCTTTATTTTTATGGTACTGGGGATTGAACCCAGGCCTCACACATGGCAGGCAAGCCCTCTACCCCTGAGCAACATTCCAGCCCAACAATCAACGTTTTTAAAGACAAGTAAATCAATATAAAAAAAAAAAATCAGAAAAGTTTTCAGATAGAACTAGAAATCAGCAAAAATATTTACCAAGAGCCAAGAAAATTATTGATGCTAATAAGGAAAATTAAAAGGTAGTATTTTAAAATGTGTCTAACATTTCATCAATATGACTAACATGTGAGTATGAAGGAAAAACTAGGAAAGGTGTTTCTAAAAAGTCCCTAGAAAATAGGTGGTTGGAGATTTAGCTCAGTGGTAGAGCGCTAGCCTAGCAAGCACAAGGCCTGAGTTCAATCTCCAGCATCCTCCCCCCACCAAAAGAAATAAAAGTCTCTAGAAAACAAAATATGAGTAATTGGTACAGTAATCCCTTGGTATCCAAAGGAGATTAGTTCCAGGAGTCCTCATGGTTACACAAACCCACAAATGCTCAAGTCCCTTATATAAAATGGCATAGTATTTGCTCATCTTCCCATATACTTTAAATCTTCTCTGGGTTCCTTATAATACCTAATATAAGGGAAATGCTATGTAAATATTTGCTATACTGTATTGTTTAGGGAATAATTTCCTCCCTCCACATATGTGTTCAACACAGACTAATTTTCTCTAAATATCGACTATCTCTTTTTTGTTGGATCATGTATGCAGAAGGCCCAGATATAAAAGGATAGCTGCATCTAATTTAAATTATTTAAGTGAGTTTTATGAACATGGAAAAAATAATAAACACTTTTCTTACCACAATAATCAAAGGTCAGTTATAAAACACACACAGACATGTAACTGTTCAAAACTCTCCATAGATTAGGATTTAGTGAAGCTCACAGATGCCTAGTACAAACTATAAGGATTCAGCAAACACATAGACTAAATGAATAGAAGACTACATATGTGGTCTTTAAAATTTAAAACATTTTTAAGCAATACAAGAAAAAGTTAATATATTTTCAGATTTATGGCTTAAGAAATTAAAATCTAGGAAAGCAATCATACAGGCCTTTGCCCAAATTATCTGCCCTTTACTTAAATAAGTACAGAAAAGGTGATAGGGGTGGTGGTGGTGGTAGCATGGCACATGTTATAAGAAGTCAATGACTTTATGTATGCACAAAGAATTTTTAATTGCTCACTTACATATGAATGGTATACAAATTTCCTACTGACCTTCATTTTGGTAATTTTATTTTAAAAGTTTAAAAATGAAACTATTTCTTCAGTCTGAGGAAAAGAACTGATATTTAGAGTTTCATAAAGAATCTCAATGGCAGCATTACAATGATGTTAGTGAACAAGCAAATTCTTGTATCCTTTTAGTACAAGTTAGGTCCCATGACTTAAGGGGGAAAAAAAAGCATCTAACCCACATTTTTGAAACTACAACTGGCCAGGTATGCTGGTCCATGTCTGTACTCCCAACACTTGGAAGATGAAGTAAGAGAATCACTGTGAGTTCGAGGCTACACTATACTGAGCTATACTACACTGGGCTATACTATAATGAGCTCAAGGCCAGCCTGGACTATATAGTGAGACCTTCTCTCAAAAAAAAAAGAAAAAGAAAAAAACCACAAATGAATTTATATATAATCACACAACAGATAAAATCAGATGTTTGGATCACGTTACGATTCTATGTATGTAATCCTGGTAAGCCTATTAAACTCATAGCCATAAAACGAAGGCTAAAATAATCTTTTCAGAATTTTAGAAATGACCCAGATCCTTTCTAAGAATATTTTTGGTATTTTAAACCTAAATATCGCTAGGTGTGGTGGTGCAGGCCTGTAATCACCAGCACTCAGGAGGCTGAGGTAGGAGGATCACCATGAGTTTGAGGGCAGCCTGGGCTACACAGTGAGTTCAAGGCCAGTCTGAACTACATAGTGAGACCCTGTCTCAAAAAAACCAAACCAAACCAAACAAAAAACCAAAAGAAACAAAAACTTAAATATCTTGCTTAAGTTTATTATTTACAGCAGTTTCTGAATTCAAACAATTCTTAGGTTTTTCTACCTACTTCTCAACTTTTTCTTTTTAAGTCATGTGAACCTTACATATGTGGAAGAAATTCCCTTCATGAGGAAGCCACTGGTGTCTAAAGGGAGAGAGATGGCCTGTTTTTCATCTGGCTCTCAGGGAGCTAACTTAGAATTAAATCTGGTCACTATAGCTCTTACTATCAAGCTGGATATTAAAGAACACATTCCACTAGTCTGACCTAAGATTCACAATAATAATGTTACTAATATAGTAAAACATAACTGATCAGATCCTTTTCCACCTGTAACTTTTTTGGGGGGAGGGGAGTGCTGGGGATTGAACTCACGGCCTTGTGCTTGCTAGACTAGCGCTCTACCCTAACCCCTCCACCTGTAACTTTTATGTTCTTAAAATGAGAGGTGGAGGTGAGTGGGAGAGTCATGATCTTTCATCTTCTGTTTACAGCCAATGACTATACTAATTTAGTTGGGGACAAATCAGTCATTTTCAAAACTTAGAAAAATAAAAATAACCAACTGCCTAAAGTAATTTCTGTTTCATTTAGTAGAAGAAAGAAGAGACTTCTTAAGGGATAAAAATGCTGTAAATAGTTTTTGAAAACTGTACTTTGACCCAATTACTCCAGAAGTGAACCAATTTGGAATGAGTCTCAAATGTATTTGATAACTACATGAATAGTTACTAAAATACATCTAAACTATTTGAAGAAAGGATGAAATGGAGAAAAAAAGAACAAAAGACTGTTTTCAAGGAAAAAGGTATCTAAAGTAACTGTTTTCACACTGTTGGTCTCCGGAGGTTTTTTTTTTTTTTTTTTTTTTTGAGTTTTGGGGCTCAAACTTAGGGCCTTGCATTTGTTAGGCAAGTGCTCTGTCACTGAGTTAAATCCCCAATCCCTCAAGAGTTCTTTACACTCCTGAAAATTATTAAGGACATGAAAAAACCTGTTTGTGTGGGTAACATCTAATAGAATTTACTATATTAGAAATTAAAACTAAGTAAAAATTTAAAAAATATTAACTTACTTAGAAATAAACCCCTTGTTAATGTCTTAAGAAAAAATGCATTTTTCAAAGTGAAAATACTTTAGTGAGAGAATGACAAGCATTCTTTTAAAGGATAGTTGGATTCTTTCATCTATTTATGCATTCGATCTGTTAGAATGTGTTGATTTGGATAAAAGTACATGAAGAAAATACAGCTTCACACACATATGTAGGCAGAAAAATGAAGGTTTAATTTAGAAATTCCTTTTCAGTAATTATAGATATTTTTCTTTGGTACTACATCAAAACTTGGCAAATGCAAATGGTAGTTTGTTTTTTTTTTTTGTGGTACTGGGGATTGAACCTGGGGCCTCTCATTTAGCTATATCCTCAGTGCTTTTTTTTTTATTTTGAGACAAGAGTCTTGCTTAGCTGCTTAGATGGGACTTGTAATCTGCCTGCCTCAGCCATCCAGTGTGCTGGATTATAGGTGTGTGCTACCATGTGTGGCTGCAAGTGGCAGTTTCTTATAGGCTAGTTACAATTTGGAATATGAAACCGCAACAATAATAAACGTTTCATTCTCTGTAAAATTAAAATCTATTGGTCAGGTCTTGCATTTTGAGTAGATCTTTTAACAATTAAGCATGATTTTTAATATTGTACATGGGTACTTAGAGTAACAGTTCACTGAGTCATACACACACACATTTTTAAATTATACTACTTAGTACCACAGAATATCATCAGAACAGTGTCATCAATAAGGCTTCCTCAGAAAAGAATTGGGAAACTATCAAGCTTATGATGTTGGACATAACTTTTCCGACATTGTAACCTGTATTAAAAAGTCAAATTTGATCACTGACAATAAATACCATTAGGTATTTTCCTTGAAGTGATAGTGTCACTTGGTTTGTTTTAGAAAAACTTTACTAAATATTCAAGCTTGATTATCCATAATTTAGTTTTCCTTATAAAAATGGTATTCCATGATAAAAGCAACTACTTCAACACACAGCTCAATCCTTCTTTTCCTTGAGACAAAATGTTTCTCATGTACTTCTCATTTTCAGATTGAAAAGATACATACTCAACAGTTGAACTGTAATAAAATCACTTTTTATGGATTTACCAAGGAGATTAAACTGGTTTGGGGGTTTTTTGGTTTTTGTTTTTTTGAGACAGGGTTTCGCTGTGTAGTTCAGATTGGCCTTGAACTCACTAGGTAGCTCAGGCAGGCCTTGAACTCTCAGCAATCCTCCTGCCTCAGCCTCTCAAGTGCTAGGATTGCAGACATGTACCACCATGCCCAGCAAAAGTGGCATTTTTAAAGAATTGAAAGTGCAAAACAGTGAAGAACACAACAGTACCACTGTTTTCGCTCATGCTAAAATGCTAGCAGCTTTACTACCATCATTTTTGAAAAATATCGAAAACAGTGAAAAGAGGAATAATATCCAAATATTACTATGAGAAGCTGTGACCTTACAGACTCCCTAGAAGTGCCTTGGATGCCACCAGAAATCCAAGACCAAACTTTAAGAACCTCTCCTCTAAAACATTATTTTCCAAATTGAAGGATACCTATGTAAAGGAAAAAGAGGTCAAGTCAACAGGATTGTAAATTCACTTCCAATTCTATACTGAGCATCTACAGACTCCTATGTTCATGTTGGATTCTAATAAAAGACTCAATTTGAAAAAAATAGCTCATTCTATATTTCAAACAGTCAAAAAACCACTGACCTTCTAAATTAGAATCCTACAAAGTCTACAAGCTTGAATGTAGTTACAAAAAAATAAGGATACCTTGTCTATCAGATCTCGGTTGACACAGTTGGGCAACTGCTGGAGGAAAGCATCTACTATGAGCTTGAGATGAGATCCAGTGCTGGCTTCTTCATCCTCTTGTTCTAATACAAAATTAGTTTTTAAGTAGATTTAAAAAGTACACAGAGAACACATCAAAATAAAAGCATATAATTGTAAATTATCTGGGAAACATATCATTAGAGCTATTTTTGTATTCATGAAAACATTAAACATTTTTTAAAACATTCCTAGAAACTGAGTATCTCTTGAATCACAACTTCAAGTCACTATAACCTTTCTAGTATCAACTATAAAAAGGCAAACTTTTGCATTAGACACAAAAGCTCACTCATAAAATGTATGTAGCTTTATAGTAAACCCATGATTTTTATCTGCCCAGCATTCCAGTCCCCATGTTCTTCAGTTAACAACTAAACCTCCCTATTAAATGTGATTCTGAAGGGTGCTGCTGCTGCCAAACAAAGCACAGCACACCATCATTCCTTGAGGACACATGGGTGAGCAGGACACAGGATGAGCCAAAGGCATACACAGGTAGTGGGAGGGAAACTCTCTTTCCCTCTGAAGTCATTAGCTGGTATGATTAAGTGTGCAGCAGCTTCTGGCCATGCCCACCCTCCCTTTCTTATAGTGCAGAGAAAGAGACTTCTGCAGTTGGAACAAAGCCAACAGAGAGAAAAGTAATATTGGCAAAGGTATCCTTTTTTTTTTTTTTTAATTTTTTACCAAGAACATGTATTGGTACATTATATACATAATGATCATAATCCTTTTAATAAAAAAACTCCTAACAAATTCAATAAGAAGTATTTGGGCAATAATAATGTAATATTCTTATTACTAAATATAGAACATAATTATTAAGACACATAAAATTAACATAGGTAAACTGATACGCTAGCTCTATTTTTATCCCTTAGGCATTTTAGAATAACTTTCAGATACATTTAATGTTAAATTTGTAAAGATTCTGTCATAGAATTAAATATTCTGGACATTGCTACAGCAATAAGTTTTCAAAAATGTAAAAGAAACACCTTAAGATATTCAGAAGTTAGCTTTAGATGATAACTAAAGCTTAACCACATGATATTAATATTTTGTTCTAAATCAAATTCTAAAATAGTAGTAAATCTGAAAAAAAGGAATTAAAAAACAGAAAACTAAAGAGAAAAGATCTATATTCTCAGGCAAGAGCTTTGTGTAAAAAGAAAAAAAAAAAAACGAAAACTGAAAATTGGTGAAATAGTTCTTTACCCTGTTCATCAAGAAGTTTCTTTGTAAGATCTTCAGCTTCATCTCCACCTTCTAACTCCAAGGTATCATCATTAATTTCTAGATTTTCCAACTCAAGTTCCAAATCATCAGGACTCGATACCTCTTTATTATCCTTAGGTTCCTTTGCCTCTGTTAAAAAACAACGAACAAGAGATTGGAGTATAGCTCAGTGATAGA
Organism: Hystrix cristata; assembly: GCA_004026905.1. Lineage (NCBI taxonomy): Eukaryota > Metazoa > Chordata > Mammalia > Rodentia > Hystricidae > Hystrix > Hystrix cristata. Next base: position 89,904 of record PVJO010005494.1, read on the forward strand.
GCATTTGGTTAGCATGTGTAGACCCTGGGTTTGATCTCTCACACTGTGAAAAAAATAAAAATAAAACAAGGAACAATTACAGTTTGTACCTAGGTTCATGAATTCGATTTTTTCCATGATTCTGGTTGCAAACCAAGTTGGACAAGAAGCAAATCAAATTCAACAGTTAGGTTCAACATTGACCTTAAGGGGAAAATTTTGTTTTGTTTTGGTTTGTTCGTTTTTGTTTCTGAGACAGGGTCTTGCTATGTAGTTCATGGGTCTCACTATGTAGCCCAAGCCAGCCTGAAACTCTCAGCAATCCTCCTGCCTCTGCCTCCCAAGTACTGGGATTATAGGCATACTCTACCACACCTGGCCTTTAGGGGAAATTTGATTCGGTTCTCACCCAATTTGGTCTGCGCCCAGAATCATGGAGAGAACTGAATTTGTGAAGTGAGGTACCACTGCATATCTGAATTAACTCACAGTTGAAATTCTGTTGCAAAAAATAAAGATTAACAAAATCTGCATTGCTTGCCTTAGAACTTACACTTATATCTGGCAACAAATGTGAGTGAAAATTTAATATATTCAGATTTTATAAAATATATTATGCTCACTGAGAACAAAGACCATATAAAGTCTTTGGTTTTATACGTAATTTCTTCACTGAAGAGATGGACAAATAGATGATGGATGGATGGATGCATGGATGGATAGATGGATAGATGGATGGATGAAGAAATACACGGATCTGTGCTAAAGAGGAAATAAAGAAGTCTTAGATTAAGAAGGGTCTCGAACTCCAAAACGAGGATTTCAGACTTGATCTTTCATGCAATATGACTTTTGCTGAGTTATACTGGAGATAACATTAAAATACGATTTGATATAAAATTAACAGCAGCAGTACATAAAAAGACAGAAAAGATGAGATACAGAAAACTACTTAGGAAATTATCTTTGTAATTTAGAAATTGAGAGTTAAAGAAAATTTAAAAAATGGGGAAAAGGCTAAAAATAGAATGAATAAAAAATACAGGAATGAAACCTTAGGAATGACAATTGCTGAAGCTGGCTAATAGATAAATGAGAGTTTAGTATGCCAGTGTTTCTTTTGTGTTAGAAATTTTTCATAAGTAAAAATTAGTAAGACAGAGCTGAGCGTGGTAGCACACGCCTGTAACCCCAGACCTCAGTAGGGAAAGGGAGGAGGATCGTATAAGTTCAAGGCCAGCCTGGGCTACATAGTGACCTTAAGCCCAGCCTGAACCACACAGCAAGTCCCTGTCTCAAAAACAAAAACAAACAAACAAAAACAAAATGAACAAAATAGTAAGACAAAAAACCCTTTTCAAGAATTTATGGGTTCAAGAATTTATGCTTGAACTATTATATTTTTTAGCATCATGTCATATGCTGTAGTCTCTTCATTTCTGCACTGAAAGCAGAAATGTCTTCCTGATACTTAGATGCAAACCATGTTTGGGAGAATAAAAGTTCTAATTAGTATGGATTAATTTTGCTGCCTCTAAATGACGATATACTACTACTTTCTCACTTACATTTTCATTCGATCATTATTTACTGAATTCCCTCTAATATGCTAGACATTGTTCTAAATATCGGAGATACAACTGTTGACCACGGATGACCAAACAAAACAAAACAACCCTACCCTATCCAAAGGGAGCATATATTTACTCTCCAATATTCCCTAGGGTTTGCCAATCAAAAAAGTATTTACTGATTAGCTATACACATTCAGAACTGCACTGAGTTACTGAATATTCAGAAAAAAACCTGAAAATGTGACCCTCACCTGGCACAGGGCACACTCCTGAGACCCTGTTTCAAAATTTAAAAAAAATGAAAAGGGCTGAGGATTTAGCCCAGTGGCAGAGCACCCCTGGGTCTGATTCCCTGGTACTGGGGAGCAGGGTGACCCCTATTCTTCCTCTACTTGAGAAAATTAAAGTAATATGCATTAGGAAGTCAAATAAGGGTATGATGGAGATAGGGTTCCAAGCAAATACAAAATAATATATGAAGGCCAAAACATAAGACTGGCCTATTTTAGAGACTAAAAAGGACAGAAAAGGAGAATATGTAACAGACATAGTTGGAGTAGCAAACCTGAGACAAACTATGCAGGTTCTAGAGACAATATTAACAATTTTAAATCATAATCCAAATATGATACATGTAAAGCATTAAAGGATATCGATGACAGAGAGTAAAATTAATCCTTAAGAATATAAAGGGACCGACAGGAAATACAAGGAAACAAGTAGGAAGTATTAAAGTAGCACAGGGAAGAGAAAACCGCAACTTAGAATAGTAGCAGGGAGACAAGATAATATGTGAGAAGCAAGGTCTAAGTGGTATTCAGTATCTCCAACTGACCTCAAAGTTCTTCATTTCCTCTAAGTAACTCTTCCTCACAAAGAGCTAGCAAGACCTAGCCTACAAAGAATATTGAAGGTAAAGGGCACTATAGACCTTATACTTTCTCCAACAACCCACTGGGAGAAATTAATGCTTTCCCAAGATCTCACATGAATTCATTGTAAAATATTAAAAATAAACAGTTGTGAATTGATTCACACTAACTGAATTATATCGGCTCTGGGAAAAATATGTCAATTACTACCACCCTTTAATGCTCTGCTCCATGTTACTCTGTCATTCATTTAATCTCTGTTCATTTAGCGAAACTAGTAACTACCAATTCTTATCTTAAAAATTGTATTCTGAAGCTTATTTTCACAGGACTTAATGTTAGTTTTATTATTCCAGAATTTACCTTTGGAATCATCTTTGTTGGACTCTTTGTTCTGACAACATTTTTCATTGTCTTTAAACAAGATGGCTGGAACAAAAGCTTTCAAATCAATGAGGTTCTCATAAAAATTTCGAGCATCTTCATCTTCCCATATACCACCTTCTAAGTCATAATCTCCAGGTTTACCAGGTGTGAATATATCAATTCCAGGCCCATGCTCTAAAATAAAAGAAACCACAGGTAGTTAATACCATTGCACATATGGAAAGCATGGCGTTATAGGATATTTTTTTATTTTTAATTTTATAGCTATTCAATCCTGACTTTTTACTGGAGTTTCTTCCGTCCATAAGCACTTTAGGCTATATATGTGGCCATCTTCAACATCCAGTCACAAATTGTGTTTCAAGTAAGGCCCAGTACCAGCATAAGACAAAGATGTTTTGCTTAAATTTATATGAAATTAAGTAGTCATTTGATGTATTAGGTCTACCTTCATGAAACAAAACCAAAATGAATACATACATTTAGCCATTCCTAAAACATTCAGAATAAAGGCCCATCTCCTTCATGAAGCATTTCTACGACAGCTCCCAAACCCTCTGTACCATTTATGCCACAATTGTATATCTTCAAAAACAGACCATAAACCTCAATTAAGTAGCATCCCTTCTTGTGGTATAATCCTTGGTATATGATGGATTTTGGTATATGATGGATTGCTATAATTGATAATCAACTGATAAATAACTGGGAAAAAAAAGGGAAGAAGAGATGAAGAAATACATAGTTCTCAGTAGAGGGTGGTAAACTATGTACACACACATAACATTCAGTCTACTCTTACATAAACTATAGACTTATAAACTCAGACCAGGGGTGGGGGATTTAGCTCAAGTGGTAGAGTGCTTGCCTAGCAAGCACAAGGCCCTAAGCCCCGCCAAAAAAACAAAACAAAACAAAAGCAACTCAGACCAATGCATCATTAATTTTCCATTTCATAATCATGAGGCCATCCATGAACCTATCTATTCTCACTGTACTTATCTCCAAATTAGAATTACAAATAGAATAATCATGTAGTTTTAGTATTAGCACTAAGTTAGATTATTCACTAAGTTATCACTTAGGAAAAACGACAACACAAACAACAAAACACTGACTCCCTGACTATTTCCCTACATTCCTTATAGAAAATGTATTTAAGTACAGACTTATCAGGACACCAAACCCATACTCAAAAAAGGAAAAGACCGATAAATTTATAATTTCTGTTTAATGAAAATATAAAAAAGCACAAAAGACAAACTAGAATACTGTGAATACTAATACAAAATAAATGTTTGTAAGCCACAGAATATGTATAATAAAACACATACAGTGGTACCCTGGTTCACGAATTTAATTTGTTCTACTATTTTGGAAAAAATGGCCATGTTTGTGTTTGTGTGGGAAAGATGGCACCCAATTTAGAGTTTGCAAACAAAACCAAAATTTTCCCTGGGGATTTAGCTCAGTGGTTAGAGTGCTTGCCTCACAAGCACAAGGCCCTGAGTTCGATCCCCAGCACCAAAAAAAAAAAAAAAAAAAAAAATTTTTGTCAAACTCAAACAAAAGCGTTTGTGAACTGAGGCACCACTGTATGTAGTCTTTATCCTGGTTCCCTACAGAGTCCCTAAAGTCCTTAAAATTTCCTAAGTAATATGTACATCATCTTTTGTTATTCATAAGCATCGTCCTTCAATTTTACCTGACATTACCCTAATGAAGTAATTCAAGGTGGGGAGCTTTACCTCAGGATGGGGCCAACTGATCATGGACTGAATCTCCTGAAACAGTGAGCCAAATTGAATCTCTCCTTTAAATTGTGGACACTGGGTGGTGTGTCTCAGCGATTAGAAAGCCTAGTACACTCAACATTTAAAATAAGCATGACCTTTGATCTTGTAAGATTCCGTCAAGGAACCTGTACCTCAGAAATAAAAAATGTGAACCAGATTTGTAAGTGTGTCTGCGGTAGCACTGTTTGTAACAGAGCAAAACTGGAAAGAACCTAAATATCCATCAATAAGATCCTAAATATCTATCGATTTCTACCAATAAATATCTATTGTGATGTTCTAAATATGTTAGTCCTTCCAAAAAAGTTACATGTCAAAAATTAATCTCCAGTGCTGACATGTAATACATATTAATACTTTAAGAGGTGGTGCTTTTGGGAGGCAATTAGGTGTGAAGGCTCCCTCATGAATAGAATGAATTTCCTTATAAAAGAGGAGCCAGGACTAGGGAATGTAGCTCAGTGGTCAAGCATTTACCTAGCAGTAAGAGGCCCTGGGTTCAATGCCCAGTACTGTCTCCCATCAAAAAAAAAAAAAGATAAAAGAAGTGCCAGGAAGCTTGTTTGTTTCTTACCCCACAGCAAAAAGTGTTACTACAAGCAGATAGCAAGCCCTCCCTGATATCAAATCTGCTGAGGCCTTGATCTGGGATTTCCCAGACTCCAGAATTGTGAATAATAAATTTTTGTTGTTTATAAATTACCCAATCTATAGTACTTTGTTAACATAACTAAGTAATATTAACCAGGTGTTAATAGAATTGTAATATTTGTACATGAACTAGATTAGGAAGCTCTCAAAACTATTTCAGTGAAAGCAAAAGGGAAATCACACAAAACAGCTTCTACCTAAATTAAGAAGAAAGCTATATACTGTATTTATAGATACCAGATTATACAGATTTTGTGTTGGGGGAAAACAAGGTCTGTACATACTTCTGTCAAGCATTACTCCTGGTTACTGTGGAGAATGGAATGGACCTGATAGAAGAATTTATTCTAAAAAATGCATTACTATTTTACACATCTAAAACTAATGTATTTGTAATAAATTATAAGAAAGAAATCAAACTTCAATTTACAAAAAAATTTACAAACTAAAAGCAAACATTACGAGAAAATATTCACAAGGCATACGAAAAAATAAATTTCCTTAATATGCAAAGTACTTTTACAAATCAATTAAAATAAGACATACTTCAGGAGAACAATGGGGAGGGGATTTAAAGAGATATTTCACAAGGAAAAGAATACACAGCATTGATAAAGCAGTCCATAAACTTAAAGATAACATGCTATATCTCAGAATTTAAAAATCAAGAACTGGGGGTTGGGGATTTAGCTCAGTGGCAGAGCACTTGCCTTGCAAGTGCAAGGCCATGAGTTCAATCCCCAGCACCAAAAATTAAATAAATAAAAAATTAAGAACTGTAATACAATAAGGTGTAGGAAACAATCATTTTTGTACAGTCAGTAGTGTTAACTTCTTTGAAAGAATATATGGCATTATATATCGAAATTTAAAATGTATATACCCCTTTAATCCAAGAATTCTACTTGTAGGAATTTGTCCTAGAATACTAATGTGCATAAAGAAAGAAGTAGGTTCAGGGATTTTGTTTCAGCATTGACTAAAACACCTAATGACTATAGCTAATAGTTTTCTAGCTAAAACTAGAAAAGTCAATCAACAGAGGACAAATAAATTATAGCACAATTATACAAGAGGATACTATTTATGAGCAATTAAAAGAATTAGATAGCTCTAAAAGCACTGATATAAAAAGATATCTAATATATATAACAAAGCAGCTACAGAATAGTATATATAATATGACCTCATTTGTGAGAGGTAAAAAAAGACTTAGCAATCATTGGATAATTCAGGCCTCTTCAGGCCAAGAAGAAATATCAGCAATAGAAAACAACTAAAAATCCAAGCAAACAACATAAAATAATGGTTTTCTTTTCCTTTTTAGTCTTCTTTTTTATTTTAATTTCTTTCTTTCTTTTTTTTGGGGGGGGTACTGGAAAAGGAACCCAGGGCCTCATGTACGGGAGGCAAGAACTCCAGCACTCAGCTACACTGCTAGCCCCTCAAAATAGTTTACAAACACTGGACATCAAGCAGTACAGAAAAATGATCCCTGAGAAAGGGCAAACAAAAATACTAAGTCTACAAGAGCCTACCTTACTCACTAGATTTTTTTTAGGCCATTACCAAGTAAGGTAGCTAAGTAGGGCCCAGCATTCTCCGCAACACAAAGACAACAAAACAGTGAAACTGGCAAGACTCTAGCCAAGGCACCAAAAGATCCCAGAAAAGTGTACTGGAGAGGAGAAAGCAGCAGGCCTCAAAGGTCTACAGATAGTCGTTTTTGAATTTTGCCTGAGTACTGGTTAGCTACTACTAAGACTGAGAAAACAGCTACTCAAAAGGGTTAGTCCTTACATAAGTGCTCATATGAGGCCAGAACACCTGAATGCCCTGATGAAGACTGAAAAGAATTTAAGTCTGAAGACTGATTTCCTAAGAAATCAGGTTGAGTCAGAAAGGGTATTATCTCAGTATTAGGGAAAACTAGTGCTAAAAACCGCCCTGATCTCCCCTAACAAAATATCCTCTCAAATATGAAAGAGTTTCTTTTTTATTTTATTTTATTTTAAACCAAGAACATGTATTGGTACATTCTACATACAATGGTCACATTCATTACATTTATTCTGTACCTATACATGGTGCATCTTGGTTCTCCCCCCTCCCCCGCCCCTCCCCTCTGCTCCCTCCCTCTCTATTTACAGCAGGTTCATTCATCATTTTCCATATTTTCCCATTCCCCTCTTTCCCCTGTTGCCTGCTTTTCCCCTTCTTTCCTTCTAGTACTCCTCTCCTCTGCACACCATCCTCCCTTTATATAATATCTATTACACCTCTTTGTCCTTATTTACAGTTATGGTTTCTCATATCAGAGAAACAATTCGATGTATGCTCATGAGTGTCTGTTTATTTCACGTAAGAGTATGTTCTCAAGGAACATCCATTTATATATGAATGACTCTAGTTTGTCCTTTTTTATGGCAGTGCAGTACTTCATTGTGTAGAAAAACCACATCTTCTTCAGCCATTCGTTGGTTGTTGGGCATTTAGATTGTTTCCAAGACTTAGCTATTACAAATTGTGTTGCTATGAACATGGTGGTGCATACATCCTTGTGGTATGACGATTTTAATTCTTCCGGGAAGATCCCCAGTAGGGGAATAGCTGGGTCAAATGGAACCTCCAGTTGTAGTTTTTTGAGGAATCTCCATATTGATTTCCACAGTGGCTGGACCAGTCTACATTCCCACCAACAGTGGAGGAGTGTTCCTTTTTCCCCACAGCCCC